>CANXYC010232623.1:0-24610 GCA_948193065.1 Aleurites moluccanus | reverse complement strand
TATATATATATATATATATATATATATATATATATATATATATATTATTTTTAACATAATATTAATTTAAAATTTAAAAAAAAGGGTTATTCATAAAAATTAATTAAAAATAAATTAAAAAAATCTAATTCTTGAAAAAATATATAAATTTTAAAAGTGTTAATTAATGAAATAGAAAAAATTTTATATTGTATATTAAATTATTTTAAAAAAAAATTATCACCGATATTTTATTATTTTTTACTAAATTTATAATAAAATAATGACGATTTATAAAAAAAAAATTTAATTTAAAATCGATAAATCGAATTCAAACCAATGATTTGATTATAATGATAATTTAATTTGTTTTGAAAATTTTTCAAATAGAATAAATTAATTTAATTTAATAATTACATTTCAAACCGACCAAATCAAACCAAAAACACCCCTACACAACACCAATATGCCCATACCTTTACTATTTTAAGAAAAAATTTAATATACATGATATTTCATATATATATATATATGTCAAAAAATAAAATGTTTATGTTTCATAGTAATGAACAGGATTCTTTTTATTAATGAATCCTGGATGCAGATACCCAATCAATGAAGTCATTCACTAACACAGTTGCTGATATTTGCAGATATATCAAACTGCCATCGATACAAATACAAGAGGGAATTGCAAAACATGCTTAGAAGAGCTCAAGGTGGATCATTGTCCCCTAATCACAATTTGCTTCTACATATCTACTACAATTTCTCAAGTAGCATTACAGAATATAAACCTCCAAAAAAGAGATCAAAGACGCAATTTGAATAACAGATTAGTTATCATTTTCTAAAAATGGAGACTTTTAACACCATGGATTCATCATTAATCAACTCGAATATGCAAACATCTCCAGCTTATATTTAATTTTCCCTTGTAAATAGACGCAGGCCAGCCGACAACATGCCTCGATTAGCATAGCCGAGAAAATTCACAGGCCACCATTTGTTTGTCACCTGTAAAGTTACATTCTCTGTGTTTCCCTTTGCATGTTCTGCCCTAAATTTTAATGGTACACGCTGCACAAAGAAGGAAAAAAAAAAACAAACTTTGCCTTCAAAATCCGACTTAATCTTTGATCTTTGACAATAATAATGATAGCAAAACAGAAATTAAAAAACAAGTATTTTCCCTAAATGAAGCCAAAATCTTTTAAAAATATATTGATTCATAAATAAATATCAGAAAATTAAACATCACAGTTCGTTAATTCAAAATTAATATTCTAAAATTTTAAAAAAAATATAATTCAAAAAGAAAAGATAAATTATTTAATCATAAGCTGCATAAAACCTTAAGACTTATAGAAATTATATAAAAAAATCCCGAAATCAAATAAATTATATAATTATAAAGGTTGAGTCATAACTAGAACACGTCTTAAATGATACCTTAAATAAAATTACCAACCAAAACTAATTAAAGAAATAAAATTTATCACATATAGAAATTAAAAAAAACATAGACCCAAATGAAGTAATTTGGCAAAAAAATGACATAGAACACTGTCAAAGGATTAATAAGCCTCGAGGGTTAGCCAATTCTCAACGAATTAGATCCAAGTTAAGTCTATATTCAAACACCGTCAATGACCTATTTTTTAACTTTGATCTCTTTGGATAATCATATCAATTCAGAATTTCTATTGTTTGCAGGTCCACATCTTTTTCTGTTTGGTATAAAAAATTTGATTTCGAATTAGCAACAATATTATTATTAAAATAATTCCAAAAAAAAATTATATGTTTTACATATATTTATTTATACGTTAAATCTAATTGGTCTAATTATAATTATTTTTTAGATTGGTTTATTTGTAATTATTTTTTCATGTAAAATAAAAATTATGCATTTATTTAATATACCATTTTTAATTATTATAAGCCAAATAATTACAAACACTATTTGCTAAAGAGATTGTCTAGCCACTTGTCGTTTAACATGGAAACGACAAGTTGTTTCCTATAGAGTCATTTTTTACTCCGACTTGAAATAAACTCATCAGCAGTATTTAGGCAAAGCGGTCGTTGGATGATCACGAGAAAATTATTGGAAACGACACCAGATTTTCCCTAGCTAATAGTTTCTTCTAATAAACCGACTTGTCGTGTTAGAAAAACTAAACCACCAAGTGACGAAACAGATATACGTAAACAAACTTGTTTCCTCAATTTTCTGGGCATATACGGACATAGTTTTGACATACAAAAAAACAATATATCATTTATTAGTAATTTAGTATTATCCCTTCAAAACAGGAACTTTGTATTAAGCCTAAAAGATTGGAATTATGATTAATTCGATAGATTATTTAATTACGGTTCTATTATTAATTGTGTCATCGAAAATATAATCTAAATTATAAGAAAATTAACTTAATCAGACCATAAATACATATGAGAAATTTCATATTAATTAACAATAAATATATTAAACTTTTAAAAAATATTTAAATGTACGATTGATAATTATTGATTTAAAGTAAAAATATTTTTTTTAATTGATAAAAATTTTAATTAATAATTATAATTGCTGCTTGTTATCAAATTTTATCGATTTAAAGAAAATGAATCGATAATTAAGATTTATTCAAACACTTAATAATTTATAAATTACTTACACGTATATTTTTAAATATCAATTAAATTTTATAATTAAACACCCTTTTAATATATAAATAAACTCTTTAACCATACAATTGGTCTTTTAATATTGCATGATTAGCATAATATAAATTAAAAAATATTGAATTAAAAAAAAAAAGAAATTATTGGGGCAAAAAAAGTAATTTAATAATCTTTTTCCATCTATGATTAGTCATACTTTAGGTGAGTTGTCATTTAACAATAATGAAGAAAATGAAAAAGAGATCAGTGATTCACAATTCTGAAGGAGGGGCCACTTATTTTTTGGTTATAACCGACCTGTCGTTTTGAAACGTAAAAGACAAAAAACTAGAAGACAAATTATCAAATTAATAACTTAGTGGAGTGGCCCATTTTATGGCCCAGATCGACCCAATACGGGTCCAATTCATTGTGATCTATTCACCTTGAGAAACCCATAAATGGAGCTCACTAAATTTATGATAATCATGCATTTTTTGGAAAAAAATTCTCTAATAATATGAATTGTTCCTCAACAAATTATAATTATTAGAAAGAAATTGCATATATATGATTGTGTCATTCTTAAATTAAAATTCAATTCAATTATGGTGTTGTTGAATTTTTTTTTAATGATACGTTAAAGATAATTTCTTGTGCATATAACATCAAATTTTGACTGAATTTCTTGTTTTTTTTTGGTAAATTTAGTTTCGCATGAAATTTGAATTCGAGTTCTCATGATCGTAAAAATAACTCTAATATCATTAAATTAAAAGTTAATTGATATTTCTTTGGCTTTCAAGTTAGAAAAATATGATTTTCTATTTGAGTTTTTCAAGCTTCTAAATATTAGTGGGTTTAAAAATAAAGGCTCAGGGAAATAAGACTACCAGAACTCCAGTAGACCCAATAAAACTAAATAAATAAATAGAGAATTATAAAAATAATTAAATAGTTAGCTGATGATAAAAATAATTTAAAATGGAACTTTAAAATTTTTAAATGGGAATTTAAAAGTTTCTGATATACAACGTGGCTTCAATAAAAATTATTTTTGAATTCATTTTTAAAATTTAAGACATAACATGTGATGAATTTTAATTTTAATAACTTCTTTACTCTAAATTTTAAATTTCAATAATTACTGCCTGGTTAATAGATTCGTCTATGAGTCGAACCATAAGCCATAACTAATAAAAAAAATTATGAATTGAATAAATAGAATATTTGAAAATTTTAACATTTTTTAAACTCAGGCCCAACCATAACTAATTCTCCTAATGGTGGGTGTGAAGAAGACTTTGAGGTGTGAAATTTCACTATTCAAGGTATTGATACTAATTTCTTCTACATTCCAGGCATTAACTTAAGAGGTTACTGCTAACACTAAGTCAGTATATCTACATAATACAACAAAATTTGGAGATTTGCAAGTAGCAAACCTGAAAACTTTGATACTTCAAAAAGTTATTTTATTAAAAGGACTTATCATTGAAGAAATTATAGTAGGGAAAACAAAATTACTGGGATTTTATTTCCATCTGAAAGGGAAAAAAAAAAAAGTACTTTTTTTTTTTTAACATTAGGGAGGGAAATTTTGATCTTGGATCAATTGTTCAGTGAAAAAATCAATTTTGAGTTTATTGTTCAGAAAATATATACTTATCGTTGGATTATACCTCAATGTGAAAAAAACACTGTTTAGAATTTAAATTTCTGAAAGATGATCGACCTGGACCACAAGCTTTTATGTTTAATTAAGGGAGTATTTGGGTGAAAACTCAATTTTGGAAAACAGAGTTTTAAAAATGTCATTTTAAAATAAATTGACATGTTTAGCTTAAATTTTTTTTGTTTTTAAGTTTTAAAACGACGTTTTAAATTAATCTGTCAAACACTCCAAAAATTCATTTAGCATTTTTTAAACTTTAAAACGACGTTTAATGTCCATTTTAAAGATATCCAAACACCCCCTAAATAACGTGGTTGGCTAGCTTAATTAAAATACTAATACTAATACTAATAATAATGTAAGCTAGCAAACCATATTAATTAGTGGAACGTTTTGCGGAGTTAAAAAATTATTTTGGAATCTTACTTGAGAATCTTTACAAAGAGATGAGCACGTGACCACAATTGTGAGTGAGATTTGTCTGCTTCTTAATTCAATTAATTATATATTTTATTTACTATCTCTAATTATCTCCTCCATTCACGTGGTACAAAATGGTATATAAGTAAATCTTGGTAAGGTTACTTAATCTTTAATTATTATTATAATTAATTATTTTTATCTTTGAATTTCGCATTGTTAGATTCCTTTTATAAAAATATAATATTAATTATTAGTATTAATCTTATAAAAACACGATATTTATAATTAATATTAAAAAAAATTAAAATTTTTATAAGATATCACGCTTATTTTATTTTTAATTAACTATATATTTAATTAAAAAGAAAAAAACTCGAATACCATATATTATCATCAAGTTAAGTTGTTGATGGTCTTAATTATCTTTATTTTGATTTGAGAGAGAGGGAAAGAAAATAAAGGGTTATGTGGGGAAGAGTGGTGACAAGAAGTAAACAAAATAATGGGGTGGCAAAAGCTGCAAAATAAGCTTCCTTTCCAACTATGTATATATATGTATATACAAGAAGACTTACTTTTAGCATGAAAATGTGTTAAAGATGATATTCTGCCAAACATTGATTAGATAGGGGAATTAGATTCCGACACCACCAACCTCAATAAAGAAAAAATTAATTAATTAATTAATTCTATATTTTTATATTTTCTTATGAAATCACATGTTATAGATATTTAATTACATGTTGATAACCAAAGATTTGATCTATATAATTAATTATTATATATATATTTATATATAGTTGCATGCATGACATCTCTCTCTCAAAAAAAAAAGACTATTTTAATTATTTAATTTATGTTTTATGTGTTGATTTTTTTTTCTACAATGATAGTTGAGTTAGTGTTTTTTATTAAATAAAAAATATATAAATTATATTAATAAATAATTTTTTAAACTATATTGATAAATTAATTCAATGTATGAAATATATAGAATGAGTAAAATAATGTTGAATTAGCCAAAGAAAAATTAAGGTAAAAAAACTAATGATAAGGAAAATTTCCACAAGTTACATCAATTTTGAAAGTAATTCAATGCAATTAAGAGAAGCAATAACCATATTTGACTTGAAGCAAATATATATATTCTCTCTTTTGTTTGTGTGAGTTCTAAGTGAAAACTATATATCAGTGATTGAAAAAACATGAAATGTCTCATTGTAAAAATAACAAGCTTGGATTATAATTAGGCATTTATATGTGTAATAATTAAATTAGGTTAGTGAGGATTTCATATTCTCCCTAGAGATTTGCTATAGTAGTATTAGTTGGTGAATGGTGAATGGTGAGTATCATCTTAATCAATTTTCTTCTAATTAATCAATTTGGAAGCTAACACTTCACAATTTACAACTATTAATAATAATAATAATAATAATAGGATAAATCACTTTACACCCTTCAGTTTTAACATAATTAACACTTTAATTCTTATTTATAAAATTATAAATTTTTTTATTATATTTTAATCCTTAATATTTTAGTTTATACGACATTTTTATCTCTGAAATTAATATTAAAATATAATATATTTTAATCGTTTAATTATTATATTATAAAATACAAACTCTCAAAATCTAGCATTTTTCATTAAAATTAGTTTAAGGATTAAAAGTGATAATTTTGAAACAAAATCAAAGATTTTAAGTGCCCATTATGTCTAACTTTGATGGTGTTATAGTAACATCTTATTATTATTGATTAACAATTAATTGCTCTAAACGCGGAATTAGCTTTTAATCAATTGCAATCAAAATTTGAAAAAATAGGGCAAATTAAAGGGGACCAAAGTGAGATTGACCACTATTGATAAACATAGGGGAGACAGAATCTGCTTAATATATGGGAAAGGATACGTTGAAAATTTCAAATCTTCTTCCTAGAAGAATAAAAAAAAAAAAAAAAGGGAAATATGTTTTGTTTTTCTCTTTTTTGCTTTTCTTTTCAAAATTTGTTAATTGAATATATAAGACATAACCCCCTACTTTTAGGTATATATTATCAGGTGTCAAAGTAAAAAGTAGCCCTTAATTAGTTATTCCAGATTTTGGAAAATTTTAAAGTGCGTTGTTTGTAAAAAATGGGGCACCTCATAGCAAGTGAAGAATGGAAAGAAAAAGAAATCAATTTTTTTTGGATAGTTATTACTAGTGAGATTGAATTTTATGTCCATTCTTAAATTAATGATCTCATATGATTTCTTTTTATAGATTAAGATACTAGTTGATGAATTAGTTTAAATTATTTAAATAATTACGACTGTATGTTAATGAAATTTCATATTTTTTCGAGTAAATAATTTACATCTTAATAATTTCAGTATATCAATAATAATAAATTTTTAATTCAATGATAATAAAATCGTATAAAATTTTAAATTTAAATTTTAATTGGAGATATATATTATAATGTAATTAAAGAATAATATTGTTTTCAAACACATATGGGAGTAGGAAAATCTAAAAGAAAACAAAAGGATGATGTTCATAACTTCATCAATTAATATAGTTTAGTAAAAAAAAAAAATAATGTTCAAACTAACAAACAAGAAGATCATGATTATATAATGAGTCTTTACAAGAAAGTTATATATATGTTTGTGTTTGTGAGAGAGAGGTAATTGTCATGATAATAGGTCAAAAACAGAAAACAAGAAGAGCACATAATAATTATATAAATCTTAAGTATGAGTCTTCAAAAGGAATGAGAAATGAAAAAATATAAATATGTATTAATCAATAATGTTAACTTTTTTGGGAACATGCATACATATGTATATGATTTTGAACTTCCACCAAACTCATTGTGTAAGTCAAGATATACAAATCAAGATGTAGAATCACATACTAAATAATTATAAGTTGATCATTAAATAGAAGAAAGCAAAAATTATTGCACCAAACTTTCAAGGTTTCATATTTTGTCTCAAAATTCTATCTTTATTTCTAGCTAATTGTCAAATTAATAATTATATAGCACAAGAAATCATGTGCTTCAGAATCTTGTTAGTTAGAATGATTGAGGGAATCAATTTTCCTTTTTTATTTCTTTTCAAGTAGTGAAAGGTTAATTGAAGTGTTTTGATTTATATGTCCATATGAATTCAGAAAATTCGATTTAATTTAGATTTTAATAATTTTCATATAAATAAATTTATAAGTAAATAAATATTAAAATTCACTTTTGTAAAATTAATTATTTTATATTAGATTTAACACCCACCATCTTATAAGTCATTTATATATTCTATCGATGTTGAATATTCTTTTCAATACATCCTTCAAGTACAATTGGATTTAGTTTATGACCTAACATTAACAAGTCATATTCTTATCGGTCTCATCGGAGGAACTTGAATATAAATTTTAGGATATAAATCTGTGATATTATATTAAAGTTCATTGGCCGTACACATATAGGATTATAAGTGGACAAATATTGAAATCTACTTATATAAAACCAAGTGGCTTTATGTTAAGTGTAATACTCACTCACTTATAAGTTCTTCATATATTTTATTATAATTCGATGTGTGATATTTTTTTCAACAAATTTTACGTCTTTCATTATATTTGATATAATTTTTTTATTATATTATATTTTTTAGTGATTAAAAACCCTCTCGGAAATTCAAAAATTGAGAGTTTTTTAATATTTTTTTATATTATTATCGGATCTCATTTTATTTTTTTATTTTTTTATTTTTTTAATACATTTTAAAATTTAAATAATAAGTTATACAATGTGGGTAATTATTTTGTTTTTATAATTAAAGCTTTTTAATTTATTTTAAAATTTAATTTTAAATTTGCTGATTAAGATTCTGTTAAGTATTTACCGTTATAATACATTTTTAGGTGAAGATTTTTCTGAAAATGAGTTACATATTTTATCATTTCTATATTTTTGTTTTTGTTCCTTTTTGTATGTAATTTAGTTGGAAATATTTCACAAAAGATACATTAATTGAATAGATAAAAGAAGTTATAATTGATCCTCATAGAACAGATTATTCAACCCCGTGATCATAGTAGTGATAAAGCTAGCAACTACTGTTGCATATATAGCAAATTGCCATGTATCTTTTCATAGTAAATGCTTGCTGGCTGATAGCTATGATCAAATATGATCTTCCTCCTTTTCTCATCACAACTAGAAATAGTGGATGTGGTAGAGGGCCAAAATCAATTATAAATTAAAGTTTATTCTTAACATATATCAATATATATATATATATATATGATTAATACATATCTAGGTGGCTTGGTATCAATCTAATGATGGTGATATAACATTTTTTTAAAAGAAAAATATGAAAAATATTAATTTATCTTATTATGAACCAAAATTCAAGGACTTCAAAATATATATATAATAAATCACTATAATATTTTCAAGATTTCAAATAATTAATCATTTAATTTCTACTGCTTCAAAGTTAGCATTTTTACACTCTAAACTAATTTAAATAAAAAGTAAAAGATTTTGATTTGTAATATAACAATTAAAGGACTAAAGTGATTCATTATATCTTAAGATTGTAAAGATGAAAGTGTTATATAAATGAAATTATCAAGAATTAAAATATATTAAAAAAATTTAATTTTACAAATAAGAGCTAAAATGTTAGCTACTAAAAAATTCATAGAATAAAAATATTAATTTTGAAATAATAAGAATTAAAATATTAATTATATTAAATTTCATGAATATTAAAACGTGTAGAAGAGTATAAATATATCAGTAACTTTGATGGTAAAATAAAAAAATTTGAACTCATATCACATGTGTTGGTTAAATTAAGTTTTTGTTGAATCAAAAGCCAATAAACTGTGTTTAAGAATTTTTTTTATGCACATTTCCCCCCAAAATCAATCACGATTGATTAATTTGCAACTATTTATATATTTCATCTGTCTTAAAAAGATATTTCTATTTTTCTTTTTGTCCGTCTCAAAATATAATTCTATTTCTTTTTTTAAATATTAATATAATAGGTAAATATTAAATATACCCTTTATTAATTTAAATCAATATCATTACACATATTAATTATATTTTTATTTTTTTCTATATTTAAATTATAAACTTAACTAAAAATAAAAATACTTTAATTATTAATAATATTAAAAAATAGAAAAAATATTAAAAAATATATAATATGAGTATTTTAAATAGGAATATTTTAGAAAGAAAATGACAAAATTAATGTGATAAACTAAAATTAACTAAATTTTTTAATCCACAATGTAAAATGAAATATTATTATTTTTTTAGATAGAGGGAGTATATATAATCCAACAACTTAATTAATTAATTAATTAGTGCAACTATTAGCATGTGTAGCTAGTTAATCTATTATATCTATATTAAAGCTGAAATATAAAATTCACCAATTACTCATCATTCTTTTTATTTTATTTTTTATAAATTTTAAAGATTTTTATATATATTATTAAAAATATTTAAAATGATTAAAAATAAATTTGAAGTAATTAATAAGATATTTAATATGAAAACTTAAGAGTTTTTTTTTTAATTTATTTTTTATAAAATAACTTTATTTAAATAAATTAAACAAAAATAAATAAATAACATTATAATAAAAAGTAATATATAAATAAAGTGTAAAAGTAATTGCTGACCAGTGTGATGTTCTTATATATATCTAGTTGTTGTACAACAATACAGAGGTCTTCTTTTTGAGAAAGAAACAACTGGGCTTAAGAGAAGAGATCAGACCAATAACAATGGTGTTTTATTATTGCTGTTGGTGTGTTGTGTGTGTATAGAAAAAAATAGAAAAAAAAAATATACTAAATATATAGACAGAATCCTGAAATAATTTCTTATTTTAAAGCCTTACCATGTTAAGAATTTATTTATAGCAATATTATTTTCAACAATAAATGATATTTTTTAAATTATTAAATCAATTTAATTTCATTGTAATTTATTTTTTCTATATAATTTAACTCAAAATAACTTAATACAAAATTGAGTTAAAAAAATAATATTCAATCAATATTTATTAATTCGAGTGATAATAAATTCATTTTTTTTAAATAAATTCTCGAATTCAAGTTTTATAAATAAAGAAAAAAGTTTTGAAAGAGTTTTGTTACTTGTAAATTTTATCCAATTCAAATCCGAATTAATTAGAGTCCATAATTATTAGATATCGAATATATATTTAATATATATATATATTAAATATTGAAAAATTTCAAAAAAAAAAAAATCCTAAAAGATTCGAAACCATCCAATTTGACACATATGTGCAATTATTTTAATAAATCTGAGCATATTAATAATTGAATTCATTGATGTTGCTTTGACATAAATGTCATGTATACATGCCCTGCTTCTAGTTCAATCTCCATTTAAATTTCATTTCATGTCACTACCTCCAGCTATAACATACACCCCACTCTCAAGCACAAGTTATTTACAAGTTGCCCTACTCAGATATGCTTTAATTAAACTCTTTAATTCTTTTCTTTTCTTTATTTTTGTTTTTAATAATTTTATAATTTCTCAAAGTGATGTTAGCCTTTTGTGTACAGATATATTATTATTATGTTGATATAATTTCAACTTTGAAATTCAAAATAAATAGATTATATAATATGATTTTATAGGAAATCAAATTTCAAAACTTCAAAAAGAGGTATTAAATAATGAAATCTCGACTATTAATTTTTAAATTTAATAATTGATAATATAAACAAAAAATTATATAATATAACAATAATATCAACTAGATATATGGTATAATCAATATTAAAAATCATTAATAAAATAGAAATAAAATAAAAAAAATTAATATTAAAAAATTATCTTCTAATTATTATACTACATGTCATTATTTTATTAACTTATCATTCTAAATAAGATGTCTGGTTGGAATCACTGTTACACTATAAACATTTTAAAGAGAATAATGTTTAATAAACTGTAAATTAATGTGTGTATATATATGTATGAAAGGGGGTTTCAATTTAATTTGATGCCGTATATCTCAAGGGCCATAGGCCATGAATGATTGGTTAATTGCAAGAATATTGCCCATGATGCAGGAGAAAAGCAAGTGCAACGACCCCAGTCCCATATATGTCATTATTATTAGTTTATTACATACTATAATCAAGCAAATTAGTATAATATAATTTTTTATATAATAATAATTGTCTTTAATTAAAAAAAAAACTATGGAAAGAATTTTTTTTTAAATTTCATTTAGTTAATTGATTCATTTAAAAGGGTAACACTTACACTTGCATATGTAATTGTAGTCATATAAAAATGGCAGTGGGACAGAGCGGAGTGGACGGAAGAGTCAGAAGAGTCATCCTTATCTCTATCTCCATCCCCATTTTAACGAAGAATTTTCATCCCTGTCCTCATCTCACATGGAAATAATTTAGTTCTCGTTCTCATTCTCACGGAAATTCTCATTTCCTACTTAAATTTTATATTGTTAAATTTATATATATTTATAAAATTTTTAAAAAATAATTAAAAATAAGAATAAATTTATTTAAAAAATATTAATAAAATTTAGGTATACAAAGCATCAACCAATTATAATCAAAATGTAAATACGTCTAACGCATTAAAAATATTATGTAATGTTGTTTAATAAAGGATTAATTACTACTTTTTCTTGTAGAATAATCAAATACATTAAGTCTCCCTGACGAATGTTACAATATACTACTAGATTTTTCTATCTAATTTTACCGTTAATCAATTCTAAAATGGTCAACAAGGGTAATAAAAAAATAAAAATACTTTTACCCTTTATTTTTAATTAATTACATTCTATTTTTACTTTTAAAAATTATTTTTTTTAGTGTTAAAAAATGCAATTTCATATTTTTTGATAAATTTGAAAATAAAAATATTTTTTTAAAATATTTTTATTTTATTTTAAAAAAAATAAAAAATTTTAAAATAAAAAAATATTTTTAGTTTTTATTTTCAAATTTGTCAAAAATATGAAAATAAATTTTTTATTTGTATTAAAAATTTTAAGAAGAAATAATTTAATTTATTCTTAAATTATTTTTTTTAAAATAAAAAATAACAAATAAAAATAAAAATTATTTTTGTTTATTTTTTATTTTTAAATTTGACAAAAAATATGAAAATAAATTTTGTAGCCTTTAAAAATATTTTTTAAGCAAAAATAGAATGTAATTAATTAAAAATAAAAGACAATGATATTTTTATCTTTTTACTATCTTTGTTGATCATTTTAGGATTGACTAGAGGTAAAATTAGACGAAAGGGGTATTAGTATAATAGGACATTCGTCAGGGGGAGTTAGTGTATTTTTGAAAAGTCAGTGAAATTTTAGTATATTTGAACATTTTACAGAAGAAAAATAGTAATTAACCCTATAATAAAATATTTAAAAATATTCTATAATTAGTAAAATAAAATTAGACTTTTCACTTTCTTATTTTTATAAAAATCCTAATACATAAATGTTATATATATGAGGGTAATTAAGTAATTATATTAGATATATTTATATAATTGTAATATTGGATTCCTATCGAGACGGGGATGGGATCCCTGTGGGACAGGCAATACACTATTCATCACTGCCTCGTCCCTGCTAATGGAGAGAAATAATTTTCATCCCCGCCCCCAAGGAAAGATAAATCGAGAAATCCCTTTTCCGTTCGGGGCAAATCCCTGCTGTGAATGGAAATTTTCCGCTCCATTGTCATCCCTATAGTCATATTATTAAATCTATGAATAATTATCACTAATTTGAAATTGATTTAGCTCTTTTACCTTTTTAAATAATATGCAGTTATTATGCACTCATAAGTATAATTTATTTGTAGTACATCTTTTAATTGGATAATAAATTTGAGTTTGAGTTCTATTTTCCTAATGCTTTAGAAATTAAGAAAAAAATTTGAGAAAAATCATTGACAGTTAAATTAAGATTAAAGGAAATTTTAAGTTTTCAAGAAAAATTTTTTAGTACCTATTTAGTTTGACATTTAAAGATCAATATCTATTCAACTGTTGAAATAGAGTGTATAATAAATAATAAATAAAAGTTAACGATTAAATTCTCAACCATTAGCTTTCATATTATATAACTAAATACTTGCTCTTCATACAAAACTAGAATTTATAACTTTAAGGTGCAAAAACTTATTTTTGTAAGAATAAGTCATTGATTTTTTAAGTTTATATATTCATATAGCTAAATAGATACTAACTCAAAATCATAAAAATAAGAATTGAAATATTTAAATTAATTCTAGCATAGGATTTTGGCATTGCAACTTATGAGGCTATAGATGCCATCTTAACAATCCATAAAGAATTGTCCCATAAAGAAAAAAAAAACAATCCATAAAGAATTATGGGAATCAGAAGACAAGGCTAACTCTCTAGTTTCAAAAATGGGGAATGGCGAGTTAGGGCCAGAAACAAGGAGAATGAAGATTCTTAATCCCAAACCTTATAATAGGACCTGTAATGCAAGAGAAGTAGATAATTTTCTCTTTATTCTCAACAATTATTTTGATGCTACTAACAATCTTTATGATGAGAGCCAAAACTGAAGGAATAAAAATGAGAGATATACAATGGTGATATGGGAGGACTTTAAACGAGAATTAAAATCTTAGTTTTATCCTAAGAATGTAGTATACAATGTTCGATGCCAACTGATAGAATTGCAACATATGAGATCTATTAGGGAATGGAAGATTCAATGGATTATGTTAGATGTTCAAGATATGGGAGAGAATGATAAATTGTTCCATTTCGTACAAGGGCTAAAGCCCTAAGCCATGGCGAAATTGAGAATGAACGAGATAAAAAACCTTTGCCTCGAAATTAGATGCAGCGAAAAGTATTGATGATTATGTTGAACTAGCTCAAAAAAGAAAATATCAGGCTTTTATAAATATTGATGCTAGACAAAACAAGTGGTCGAAGACCTTCAATGGAGAAGGCACAGGTCCAAGATACCAATTTGGTAAAGAAGAAAAAAGAAGCTTTAGTTCGGGTGGAATTGAGTATAGAATTGCAAATGTGGGAAACGAAGATAAAAAGGGCCCAAACTCTTGAAAGGGAAATGCAATGTCGAAGATATCTAAAATTGTCACATCCCACACTATAGGGCTGTGACGGTCCTAGGGTACGAGTACAGTTCATACAACCAGTACTACGAAGAACCCAAGTTACATATTTTCATTACACTTAACCATTTTTATGAAATATTTTTTTTTCTAACTCTTAAGTTTTACAGAAAAACGAACAGAATAGCCCCTGTAATCAATACATTACCCCCTGCTAAAAACAGAGAAAAACACTTCTAAAACAATTATCAACTCCCAGGTCAACCTCCAATAAACAACTCATATCAAACATTACTTATGCCAACTCATATAACAATTTCATACTTCACAAATCATACAATAGCTCTCAATTATATCAATACATACATATGACAATATAATATAGGCGTACCATAGCAGCTGCACCCCCTATTACAGTATATACATACATATGCATTCACATCATAACATATAATTACATTCTGTACATGTCCGCAAATCATACATATAAATATCTACAAATAATATCATGGAGTACTCTATGCTATACTAGGGAAGAACTATACATCTACTCCAAGGCTGGAAGTACAAAATTAGCCGAGGATGTCCGCGTCTCACTCTTTCCTTGAAAAGGTTTAACACTATGGGGTGAGTATAAAAAATACTCAGTAAATCTATAAATATGAAATGCATTACTAATTTATGAATACAAATTTTATCATTGATGACAATAATAGGTATGATGACATTTATACATATATATGATAAGATATGACAATATAATAGAATGGATCAAATGCATAAAATAAAACAGGATTAGGTCAAATAATCAAATAATATTGTCACCTATGTCCATATCCATATTTCCATATAAATGTCATAAGAAGGATCAATCCTTATGGCTAGGGAAAGATCAATCCTTATGGCTAGAGCCATTTCCCTATCTCTAGCTAGGGTAAGTAGTACCAGTGTGCACACGGTCGATGGAATTACCCGCTACACCATCGAAGTAGCCCTGTTATGTTACCATATGCAAATATTCCAAAATGTGATGAAAATGCAACAAGTACAACTCATATAAGGTGCAATATAGTCAAGATATCCATATGAACAAGTATAGAATCAATCGGGAATAACTTACAAAATTGGCCCGTCGGGTCCAGTTGTGCTGTCGCAGCGACTTACAAAATTACGGGTCCGTTTTTTATTTTTCAGGGACTTTCTAGTTTTACATGTTATCAACATATAATATACAAATTTAACATCTAAGATACAAGTATACATATATATGAGGTGATTAGGCTTGATTTGAGGTCAAAATAGTTTATAGAATAGTTTTTACACACATTCAAATTTTGGGTCAGTTTATGCCGTTTCGGCAGCCCCAGTTTTGGCCGATTGGCACGTTTAGGGGTAACTTTGACCATATTGGTATAAAATCAGTCCAACATGATCAAAGGTCATATAACATGTCCAAATGATAGTACTTTAGACTAAGAATGCAATAACATATATATAAACTCACCTTATGTGCAAAAGACCAAAATGCCCCTCCAAGGCTCCGAGCACCTATTGCTCTCCCACTTTCTCCTTTCCCCTGGATGATTCCCCTATACACATACCAACTCTCTGATAAGACACTATATCAAACCAACATATCATATTCAAACACATATACACATACATTTCAAACAAGATACACATATCATAAACAACTTTCATATTCAAAACCCTAATTTCACTATATCATTAGGCCATTCCAAAATAACATTCAAAAGGAGTTTAAACCCAAATTTCTTTCTATACAATAATAATAACACATCTTATAAACACAATCAAGCAAGTTTGGGTTAACATTCAAGCTTAGGTTTCATGCCAAAGCATTTTAAACCTTATAGGTCATAAAGACCCAAACACATTTCGAATTCAATACAAACATACAAATCTCTTTCTATAAGCTACAATTACTTATCAAATAATCACATCACCTATACCTATCAATTGCACACACATATAATCTCATAAACCCTAAGTTTTGGGCTCCAAACCATTCAGCCCAAAGGGCCTCAATTATCTAAGCCCTATTTTTGCCATTAAACTTCATAATTCCATAATTAAACACACCAATTAAATAATTCTAAGCTCAATTGCATAAATTCAAATCAATTTCCTCTAGCTTGCCCTAATTCGGTTCGATTTTGGGGGTTTTTCCCAAACCAACCATTAATTCCTCAATCAAACCTACAATTATATAATTCAAGCTACCAATTACATATTTAACAAATCAATTTAACTAAAACCAAGAAAATTTTCACTTTTCCCCAATTATTGTATTCGGTCCAAAGGGGCTTTCTTTCCCTCTTACAATTTCTTTCAATTCTATCATTCATCATGCCAATTAAAGGTTCAAACATCCAATTACAAAATTCTTGAACCAATTTCACACAAACCCTAATTCCCCAATTCGGTTCCAATGCCTATACCAAAATCAAAATTTAATCTTCAATTTATCATTCAAATACCCTTAATTACATCTATTTAACACCATACATATCATTAATTTCTCAATTGAATCACAAAAATAATTTCCCCCAAATTCCCTCAATCAATTCGGCCAAAACACAAATACACAATAAAGGTTTAATTTCTCATTCAATTGACATTAATTCAATCCATTTTAACATCATATGCAACATTAATTTCTCAATTGAAACAAAGAATTAAAATTTTTCCCAAATCCCTTAATCAATTTGGCCAAAAGGAAAATCACTCAATAGATGCACACTTTCTCCATTAAATAATTTTATTCAACATTTAAACACCAACAAACATTAAACCTCCAGAAATTTTTAACCTTACCTTGAAATCCTTGAAATGGCCGAAACCCTAGGTCTCCAATGGCACCACCAAACTAAATTTTGAGACTTGGTTGAAGAAATAGAGGAGATGAGATGATTAAATCTACCAAAAGCTTGAAAGAAATCTTTAAAGTTTCAATTGATTGTCAATGGCCGAAACACAACAACAAGGAAGGAGTTTTTCTTCTTCAATGGAGCTCACGGTTTTGGGTGGTGGGTTTCAAAGAAATGCAGAATTCTTTTGTTTAAAATATGAGTTAGTGGGATTTGGCAATATGATCAAGTGCTCCCAATCTCACAAAGCTCACTTTAAGTCCTATACATGCATCCTTTGGATTAGGATGTACCAATACATTGTTCCATTGAATCAAGATGAACCAAATTGCCACTAACTCCTCCCTCCAACTCTTTTATTCCAATTAAGTCCTATAAACTTCCAATTAAATCCCTCATATTTATTTCCTTTTGCAATCAAATCCTATTATTTTTTGTATCCCATTTTGGCTATTTTATTTTACTTATTTATTTTATTATCCTTAATTTATTTTTTTTGAGATAATTAATTAGCAATTAAACACACATGTAAACACATCAAATAAATCATATAACATATATAACAATTAATCACATATAAACACCCCTAACTCCAACTAGGGTTTAGGTGCTAGGGTTAGGGTTTCACCTATGATGTTACATTCTGCCCTCCTTTTAAGAAATTTGTCCTTGAATGTAAACTATAGAAACTAGGAACATACCCAAAGCATCAAACAAGTGTGGATACTTCTGTCTCATCTCTGCCTCTAACTCCCAAGTACACTCCTCTACTGTTCGGTTCCTCTACAGAACCTTAACCATCAGAATATCCTTACTCCGGAGCTGTCTGACTTGTCTATCCATGATCTCAATAGGAAACTCCTCATACGACAAGTCCTCATCGATCTCAACATCGGGAGTCTGCAAAATGTGAGAAGGGTCTGATACATATTTCTTCAGCATCGATATGTGGAACACCAGATGTATATGACTCATCTGAGGAGGTAAAGCCAACTAATAAGACACGCTGCCAACCCAATCAATGATCTCAAACGGACCAATGTATCTAAAAGATAACTTGCCCTTCTTTCCAAATCTCATTATTCCTTTCATCGGGGAAATCTTCAGAAACACTCCATCACCTATAGCAAACTACACATCCCTCCTTTTAGGATCAGCATAGCTTTTATGTCTACTAAAAGCTGTCCTAATCCTCTCCCTGATAATAAGGACCTTTTCCATTGTCTCTCTGATAAAGTCTGGTCCCTCAAACTATTTCTCCCCCGGTTCCACCCAACACACTAGTGATCTACATTTCCGACCATATAATGCCTCATACGGTGCCATCACGATAGTAGAGTGGTAACTGTTATTGTAAGAAAACTCAATCAATGGTAGATGTTGGTCCCAACTACCCTTAAAATCAAACACACACAATCTAAACATGTCCTCCAATGACTGTATAGCACGCTCTGACTGCCCATCTGTCTGAGGATGGAAAGCTGTACTAAAATGAAGTTGTGTACCCAGTGCCTCCTGAAATCTCTGCCAAAACCTAGAAGTAAACTGTGTACCCCTATCAGATATGATAGACACTGGAACTCCATATAACCGTACTATCTTATCAAGGTAAAGCTGAGCATACTGTGTTGCTGTGTAGCTGGTCTTCACTTCTAAGAAATGGGCTGACTTGGTCAGCTGATCAACAATCACCCAAATAGAATCAAATCCTCTCTGAGTCCTGGGTAAGCCTACAATAAAATCCATAGTTACCTGCTCCCATTTCTACTCTGACAACTGTATCTCCTGAAGAAGCCCTAATGGTTTCGGATGCTCCACTTTTACTTGTTAACAGGCTAAACAAGAAGAGACTAACTTAGCAACATCCTTCTTCAAACTGGGCCACCAGTAAAGCTCCCTGATATCATGGTACATTTTGGTAATCCTGGGATGGATGCTATACCGTGAATAATGTACCTTAGGCAAAATCCTCGATCTCAAATCATCCACATCTGGTACATATAACCTTTTACCACACCATAATATCCCATCAATAACTGTGAACTCGATAACTTTCCCCGATCTCACCTGCTCTACTATCCTCTGCGAGTGTGGATCTCTCAACTGAGCAACTTTTATCTCCTCTACTAAGGTTGGCCGAATTGTAAACTGAGCAATCAAAACTTGATCCCTTAACTGTAATTGTAGCCCCAAATCCAACAACTCATGGAACTCTCGAATCAAAGGTTTCCTAGATGTAGATATATGCGACAAACTCTCTATCGACTTACGATTCAAAGCATCTGTAACCACATTTGCCTTACCCGGATGGTACAAAATCTGGCAGTCATAGTCCTTCAGTAACTCAACCCATCTCCGTTGTCGAAGATTTAAATCCCTTTGTCGCAGTATATACTGAAGACTCTTATGATCGGTATAGATTTCACATTTTTCCCCATACAGATAATGTCTCCAAATCTTCAGTGCAAAAACTACTATTTCCATCTCTAAGTCATGTGTAGAATAATTCTCCTCGTGCTTCTTCAGCTATCTCGAAGCATAAGCGATCACCCTACCATCCTGCATAAGAACACAGCCTAAACTAACCCTGGAGGCATCATAATATATAGAGAACCTACCCGTCTCATATGGCAATGCTAGTACTGGTGCTGTGGTAAGGCATGTCTTCAAAGTTTGGAAGCTCTTCTCATAACTATATGTCCATATGAACTTCTCCTGCTTCCTAGTCAATCTAGTCAAAGGAGCTGTTATCCTGGAAAAATTTTGTATGAATCTCCTGTAATATCCTGCCAACCCTAGAAAACTCCGGATCTCTATCACACTGGTAGGACGAGGCCAACTCAAAACTGCCTCAACTTTCTACGGATCAACTCCAATACCATCCCTACTCATTTTATGCCCTAAGAAGCATACCTCTTTTAACCAAAACTCATACTTCGATAACTTACCATACAACTGATGCTACCTCAAAATCTGTAGCACCATCCTCAAATGCTCCTCGTGTTTTTCTCTACTCTTCGAATATATCAGAATGTCATCAATAAACACTATCACAAATCGATCCAAAAAGAGCTTGAAAATCCTATTCATCAAATCTATAAATGTTGCTGGTGCATTAGTCAATCCAAAAGGCAGTACCAAAAACTCGTAATGGCCGTACCTAGTCTTGAATGCAGTCTTCGGTATATCATTCTCCTTAATCCTCAGCTGATGATAACCCGACCGAAGATCAATCTTCGAAAAGTAAGAAGCACCTTGCAACTGATCAAACAAAATCATCTACCCTAGGCAAAGGATACCTGTTTTTCACTGTCACCTTAATCAGTTGCCGGTAGTCCATACACATACGAAGTGACCCATCCTTCTTCTTTATAAACAGTACCGGTGCTCCCCATGGAGAATTACTCAGCCTGATGAACCCCTTATCTAACAATTCTTGTAACTGTACCTTTACCTCTTTCAACTCTGCTAGTGTCATCCTGTAAGGTGGAATGAAAATCGGATCTGTACCCGGATAGACATCAATCTCAAACTCTATCTCTCGCACCGGCTGTAACCCCTGTAGATCCTCAGGAAAAATATCTGAAAACTCACTAACCATAGGAATCTGCTCAATCCCAGAAACTGTCTATCGAGTATCTGTCACACTGGCCAAATAAGCAATACAACCCTTTCGAAGAAGCCGTCTAGCCCCAGTAGCTGATATGAAGTTGAGATTACCCTTGTTTGTATCACCTTAATAAGAAAATCCATCAATCCCATCTGGTCTAAACTCAATCCATTTCGCAAAGCAATCTATCATAGCACGATGAGTAGTCAACCAATCCATGCCTAAAATCACATCAAACTCAAGTATAGGTAGCTCAACCAAATCTGCAGGTAAAACTCTCCCCTCGACAATCACATCACACCTCTCAAACTCAAAATCAACATCAACACTCCTACCTAAGGGGGTAGCTACCTCTAAAGGTACCTGCAAGGGGTTTCTCTCTCTACCTAATCTCATAGCAAACACAAAGGACACAAAAGAATGTGTAGCACCCGAGTCAAATAACACATATGCATCATTACCACAAACAGAAAACTTACCTACTAATATGTCATGAGAACCCTGAATCTGTTGTGGAGTCACTGTAAAAACTCTACCCTGTCCTCTGCCTGTAGGTGGTGGAACAGCTGAATACGACCGCCCTGCGGGTTTACCCCTACCTGCGCTACATCTACCTCGACCCAACTGTACACTAGGCTGTGACCCCAGCTATTTGAGTAGTCCCAAACATAGGACAATCCCTGTAAAAGTGATCGCACTCTCCACACCTCAAATAGGCTCCAGTCCATAACCGACACTCTTCTGTGTGCCTCTTCCCACAAAAACTACACTGAGGCAACTCTGGTAACTGCTGTACTGGTCTACTGGCTACATGAGAGGCTACTGATACTGGGGATCTCATACTACCTCCTCTAGATGCACCTCTCCCTTGACCTCTCTGAACAAATGTTTGTTATGTCTGTGCAAGTCTAAAAGAACTAGCCTGAAAGGGTCTCTGTCCTGATCTGGATGAATCCCCCTGAAATCTCCTCTAATCTCTCCCAGATTTGTCCTTCTTAGAATTTATCTCCATCTGTACCGCGGTGTCAATAATCACACCTAGGGAGGTAAACTGTGCAGCCAATAGATTATAACAGATCGTTGATTATAACCCATTTCGGAACCTCCGGATCATGTGTGCTTTTGTAGGTGCTAAAGACTTACCATACCTGCTCAACCTCCTAAACTCACGAGCATACTCCAACACACTCATATTACCCTGGACTAACTGCTCAAATCTGGCATTGTTCCTGTTTCTCAGTCCCTCGGGTAAGAACTCATCAAGCAATCTCTGCTTAAACTCTGCCCAGGACATAGGATTATCACCCCTGATATTACCATCTATTCGCTCATCAAACCAAGTGGAGGCATCCCGCTGTAACAATGATCCTACCAACTCAATCAATCTGGCATATGAACATGGTAAACCCCTGACCGTCCGATCACCTATCTCGATAAAGTCTGAAGGATCCTTACCATACTCACCCTGATAAGAAGGCAACTGCAACTTCTTAAACTCAAAAAGTGAAACACCACCCTCTGGAATCAGATGTCTACTTCCGACCCTCAATCTGTCTGCCGGTACTCTCTCTGGTATAGGTGGCACTACTGCAGGTGGTACTGCTGTTGGAGGCATAACAGGCCGTACTATGGGGGGAATAGGAAACAAAGGTGGTGGTGGTGGTGCTGGTGGCTGCACGGCTGCTGCAACCTGCCCTACTAAGTGAGCCTGTAACATATCCGCCAACTCCTGATTTCTCCTCTCCATCTCCTACCTAAACTCCTGTAGCTCCTGCCTCCAAGGAGCATTATCCTCTCCCTTACTATCTGTCCTCCTATGGGACCTAGGTGGCTCAAAATCTGCTCCTCTCCCCTGCACTAAGGCTCTAGAGCTAACCTCTGGTTCCTCCCTAACAGTATGCGGGCTATCATCCAAACGAGGAAGTATACCTCCCCTCGCACTATCAGACATCTGCACAACAATCACAACACAACAATTCACAAAATATATGAGATTTATCAATATAAATATACGGGAATTTTGAACAATGAGGAAACACTTAATTTGACTATATACAATTTCCTATACTCCATGATATACACAGAATAGATAACAATATAGCAAGCAGTCACATACATACTACAGTTCATATAAATATCATATTCATATAAGCATTATAAAATTTCAATACTTTAGCTCTGATACCAACTTTGTCACATCTCACACTATAGGGCTTTGACGGTCCTAGGGTACGGGAACAGTTCATACAACCAGTACCACGAAGAACCCAAGTTACATGTTTTCATTACACTTACCCATTTTTATGAAATATTTTTTTTCTAACTCTATTTTTACAGAAAAATGGACAAAATCGCCCCTATAATCAACACATTACCCCCTACTAAAAAATAGAGAAAAACACTTCTAAAACAATTATGAACTCCCAGGTCAACCTCTATTAAACAACTCATATCAAACATTACTTATGCCAACTCATATAACAATTTCATGCTTCACAAATCATACAATGGCTCTCAATTATATCAATACATACATATGACAATATAATATAGGCGTACCATAGCAGCTGCACCCCCTGTTACAGTATATACATACATATGCATTCACATTATAACATATAATTACATTCTGTATATGTCCACAACTCATACATATAAATATCTACAAATAATATCATGGAATACTTTATGCTATACTAGGGAAGAACTATACATCTACTCCAAGGCTGGAAGTACAAAATTAGCCGAGGATGTCCACGTCTCACTCTTTCCCTGAAAAGGTTCAACACTATGGGGTGAGTATAAAAATACTCAGTGAATTTATAAATATGAAATGCATTACTAATTTATGAATACACATTTGATCATTGATGACAATAATAGGTATGATGACATTTATACATATATATGATAAGATATGACAATATAATAGAATGGATAAAATGCATAAGGTAAAATAGGATTGGGTCAATTAATCAAATAATACTGTCACCTCTGTCCATATCCACATTTCCATATAAATATCATAAGGAGAATCAATCCTTATGGCTAGATCCATTTCCCTATCTCTAGTTAGGGCAAGTAGTACCAGTGTGCACACGGTCGATGGAATTACCCACTACACCATCGAAGTAGCCCTGTTATGTTACCATATGCAAATATTCCAAAATGTGATGAAAATGCAACA
>CANXYC010232616.1:0-24751 GCA_948193065.1 Aleurites moluccanus | reverse complement strand
AATTTTTTTTTGAATTTCAAATTCAATAATTCCACAAATTCTAACATGCCTTTTTAATTTAATTCATCAACTATAATATAATAATTCTAACTATGACACATAATTAAATTTAAATCGCACCGAGGAGAAAAATAAAATTTTGATCGAAGAAGTCAAAGTTACTATTTGGGTCAACTTTTGACCCGAATAGTAACAAATTCACATTTAAATTCCAAAAATTCAATTTTTATCAATTATAAATAAATTAAATCATAAAAATATCAAATTCATTAATTTCACATATTTCACATATCACAAGAGTGCAAAATGACCAAATTACCCCTGAACTAAGAATTTCTCAATTCAGGGTTTCGATTCAATACTAATAACATATTGAGTCATGTAAGCATAATATCATGAAGTTATTAACATATGGACATCAAAATCACATTTATAAATTCAAATAACATGTTATCATGTAAAAACATAGAAACACCCCCTAACTCAGTCATATGCCTAAGCTCTACTGCTAAGGTTTCAACTGAGGTGTTACACTATAAAACACATAAAGAAACATTTTCACGCTTACACTTGACTCGCTTATCTACTAACATTATCAAAATAAATAATAGCATACTCAAACTTACTGCAAGAATTAGCGAACCACTCATGCTCTGGTCGAGGAAACATATTTCCTCTCAAATATAAAATTCACAACTGCCAATATACTTAAGATAAAATATGAATCTAAAATTTATATAAACAAATATATTCGCACTTATCCACATATTCTGTGAAATCACAATATTGACTCACAGAAATCTTACCCAAACACAATTTCTAAGATTTTCAAAATATCAATCTGGTCACAACAAATATTCATAACAAAAAATAAAATAAAATAAAAATTACATAGGTATTACAATGGTTAAACTAAATTAGTTAATAGTTTATGTGTTTATTATATAGATAAATATTGTAAATTAATTAATTAACAAGTTGTGAATTTTATAATTAAATATTTGATGTTGGATTGTGATATGAGGAACTTATGTTGAATTTGAGTTGGGATTGATATATGAGAATTGGTTGATGAGTTTACAGTAGAGGTTCTACGGGTGTTGGTAGTGTAGGCGGGTCCTACATCCTAAGACCATCATGCTCCATTTTTGGATGTGACATAACCCTAACTTTCAATTTACATATTTACTTATATTTATGTTTAATTCATCAAACTATCAATTTTTCTAATTTTATAATTCATAAAAATTATTTAAAGATAAGAGGATTAAATTTACTTTGAAGCTTGGTGCCGACGTAGTATTAGGAAGAAGTTGGAAGAGAACTTTGGGAGGAGAATGGAAAGGATATCCGACCACCCAAGAAGATATGAGTGAGCAATAGAGTTTTCTAAGTTTTAAGAGATTTGAGTGTGGGTCCCACCATTTTTGTGAATTTCTACTTTTACCCTTATCTTGTTCATTTATTTACAATATTGTCATTTACTTAGTTATACTAAACTTTAGCTTAATGGATGATTTGAAATGGCATTAATATTCCTTTACTCTTCACTTATTTATCCTAGTCTCTTCACTTATTTATCCTAGTTTAAAATAGAAAAACGTATTTGATGAAATTAGGATTGAGGGTTAAAGAATGAGAAATTGGATGCAAAGGAAGATAAATAAGAATGGAGAATTTTGATAAGGAAGCTTTTGGTTATTTAAATAGAAGTGAGGAAAGAAATGGTTTATCTTTGACTCTTATTTCATTTAAGACTACTTTTTAGTGTGAAACCGACCATATATAAGAAATTTCCATTTTACCATTGATTTTTCTCTTTATTTACAATTTTGCTATTTTTTGAAATTCACTAACTTGTTACTCATTTTGAGTTCTATTTTTGGCATTATATTTAAGTACATTTAGTAAGCAAGACTGTTCACACACTTCATTCTTAATATCCTAGGTTTATTATATAAATATTTCTTTTGAAGGTAAGTTAAAACTTAAGTTCCTATAAGTGTTGTAACCAAATTTGAAAAAAAAAATTCATTGGTACTCTAATAGAATATTCTAAGTTTTTACAACCTCTCTATTATTAATTGTCACTTTAGAGTCACATCATAAGCTTCAATATAGTATATGTTATAGGCTTCAAGCCTAGTGAGCATAGCAATATTAAACCTCATGGACTAAAAATATGGAGACGATAATCATTAAGTAAGAAAAAAATATATATAGCTCATAAGAAAGTTCTAAAAGAAAAAGGCTCACCTCATAGTTCTTCCGTACTTCCTTTCTGAGCATCTCTTCGGTGAAAGTCCTCAGCTAGTTAAAAGATTCAGGGAGAGGATAGATAGCAGCAGCAAGGTCATTAGCAAACTCAAGCATACCATCTACCTTTAGTACTCTAGAGATAGACTTCGCTCGAAAAGACAATAGTCTTAAGCGTAAGAGATGATGAGGGGGAGCAGGCTCTGTGATGATTATTAGCCTCTACTCATAAGTAAGACCTACTAACTCTAGCCTTTTTAAGGATGAAAGAGGCCCTAAGGTTCACAAATCTGCCTCGGGTCCTGTATAACTTCCTCGTCCGATATACAAAAGCTAGGAATACAAGTTAAGTTTGAATATTGCCTTGACCCTTAAGGAGGCTCGCTCTTATCCCTTTCCTCAGCAAGCTCAGTCCTCAGCTCCTGATGGGGTTTGCTTATAGCTCTAATTTATTGGCCCTCAAACTAGTCCTTAACTATTGGCCTTTTAGCTGGAGGAGCTTTAACTTCAGCTTTTATCTCAATCCTAAAGCAAGGCCTCAATGGAATGAAAGCAAGGGAAGCTTCCTCTATTGGGACTATTGTGGATGGAGTATGTGATGACCCAACTTTGATGGAGGCTAAATGTTCCTCGAAATTCAACTCCACCGAATGGAGCTAGAGGGATGACCTCCTTCCATAAAGGGATCAACCAAAGAATACCCTGCAAAAGGCAAGAACATACAGTAAAACCTCGATAAATTAATACTTGATAAATTAATCATCTCTATTATATAATAATTTTCTCCGATCCCGAATTGGACCAGTGGACTAAATTAATAATTTCGATAAATTAATAAGATAATACTTTTTAAAAAAATTCATACATAAATACATAGTCTCATTTATATTATAAATTAATAATTTACTAACATTGTATATATGATAGACTATGATACTTTATTAAAATAAGAATACATTATTATTTGTTTTTTCTTGAAATTTAAATCTAATTGGATTTCATCTCTAATTTTTCTTATTGCATCTAGAAGTTATGAGATTGAACTCTCAAATTGTAATAAAAATTTATGAAGTATTGTTGATGTATTGTCATGACCCACTTTTGGACCGCGACGGTTCTATGGCACTGGTACACTTAAGGTCACTGGAAACCCGTAGAACCCATGAACAATCCATTTGTTAATCATTCAATCAATTTTAATTCATTCACCATTGCTTAAATTCCATTTATTACTTATAAATTTTACAGAAAATTTGCCACAGTTTCCTTTGTAATTTTAATACTATTCCAGACTCAAATTCGGGTCTTTCAAAAATTACACAGCCTGTATAAAATTAATTTTGCACTCCCAATAATTTGCCTTCCTTATACCCTCAACTTCACAGTTTCTCAGACATAGATAGCACTTCTAAATCTCTTTTAAAGCATATAAATATTATTTTAGTATTTTCAGTATCATTGTCTCTATCATTTCACTATCATTGTCATTATCAATCATTATACATTACACATGACATTTTAATGTCACTGTAACATTAAATATTTCACTGTTCATATATCATTATAATACTCAATCATCTAATTATACACAGTACCATGGAGCTCTAAGAATTGTCACTAATGACCTTTAACAAATAAAATTCTACCTCGATGTACTTGACATCCCAAGTCGGAAAAGAAATTGACTTGGAATCAGTTTTTTCTAACACATCTCTGTAAAAATTATAAACCACTAATTTGGTGAGTATAAAATACTTAGTGAGCATGCATACATCATTATATATGAGATATAAGCATATAATAATAAAAAATATCAACGGTAAGCAATAAGATATAAGTTTGGAATCAATGAACAGGTAAACAATACTCGCATCATGTAGATAAGACAGATAAAAGGCTATGAAATACGTAGACTATGTGTAATCACACAGTCAATCACATATCAATCTCATATCATTTACGTAAGGCGGGCTAGACCTCACGGCTAGGATAAGTCCCTTCCTAGCTAGAGTATCAATAAATAATGTACACATTGCCGACAGTATGTACCCACTACCTTGTCGGAGAGGCAGCTCTATTAAATCCACATGTAAATAGGCCAATGGAAATCAATAACAATATTAAGTATGCATTAAAAATATTTTGGTACAATGGCTTTTGATACACGGGTTTGCTCATTAATCAGTACAAAAAGCATTTCAATATCAATAGCAATCAATGAATATGGATAAATTTCAATCTTTAGGAAGATCAAAGAATGATCAACAATAACAAGTGGCATTTAATCAAGAAGGAAACATACTCATTAGGTCAATAAATCAAAACATGAGTATGCATAATGATGTATACATTACTCACCTTAGCTTATAACTTGAACATTTCCCTTTTCCTTTATCCTTTATTCTTTGCCTTATCTCTTATGGTACCCATCACATCTCTTATTCATTCTTGATTCTAAATATCCAATTAATTTTCATTTAGATACTATTTAACATAAACTTACATTGCTTATATTTATATTAAAGAAAATTCCTCAAATTTCCAAGTTACTAGAGTTTTTCTGTGCAAAATTCTTTACTGGCAACCTGTGTTCCATTACTCATATCTCTCTCTACAATTATCCAATTGCTTCAATTCTTATTCCTGATTAAACTAGACATATTAATTTTTAACATAGACAAAATTCACCTTAAAATCATTACTAAACAATTTATGGTGTTAATTTAAACTTAGGCCTATAACCAATCCTGTTACCCAGCATTCTGCCTGCAATCCTATTCTGGCAGATACTATTCTTTTGCTAATAACTCAATCAATACTGAACCAATTACTGTAATTCCTTTTCCTATTGAAAATAGACACATAAAATTATAACATATCCACATTTAAGAATTTTTGGATCACTGTAAAATTATTAATGAATTTCCAAAATAAAATTATTGTCATGAAGCCTCTATCCAGACATACCCTGTTTCTATGCCAATAATTATTTTTGTACTCATCCAATTACAAAACCATTTTACATAAATTTATATAACATATAAATGAACATCTTTAATGTTTAACACTTTCTCTAATTCAGAATTTAAGGTCCTTATATTAATATAATTCTGTAACCTATGTTCTTTTAAACAGTCAATCCGGGCAGTCTACACTTATGACCTAATATCTCATAAACCACAAATCCAATTAAAAAACCATTTTACATTATTATAGATAAGATATAAATAAACACTTTTTATATTGAACACTTCTTTTAATTCTGTCTCTAATGATCTGCACAATAAAAATACAATAGCATTGTTTCAGAAAACCTAATTCCAGATCAGTCATAATTTTTACCTAATAACTCTTTCTTCACTTCGAATTTTATAAATTTCTTTTACAGACATCTAATTAACACATTTATATACAACTTTCATTATTAACAATCTTCAAATTCAGTCATTAAAATTTTGAAATATTAGCCATAAATTACTGCCTTAAAACAGAATTTAAAAACTATATAAACCCTAACTTATTCCTTATATTTTTAGCTTAATTATCTCAATTATTTGGCAAATCATGACTTAGAACTCTTAAATACAATCAAATAACTAAGTTTGGAGACTTTACCTTGAATTAAATACTTTAATTTCATCCTCTCTTTTCTCCATCAATTTGCTTGAATATAAGTTTTCTTCCATCTTTCTTCATCACTCTTCTTCCTTCTTTATTTTCCTAACTATTTTTGGTTGATTCTTTGGAAAAATTGGAAGACTTATTTCTTTGGTAGTCCCCCCTTCAATGGTTCAGCCACTTCCTTGTTAATAGCTATTTTTTTCTTCTCTTTTTTCATACACCAAAAGCCAATTTAAAAGAATAAAAGAAATGGAAAATTCTAAATTTTTGGCCAAATGTCAAATTCTTTTTGGATGGATATTAAAAATCTACAACAAAAGCTCTTCTTTCTTTAATGTATGGCCGACTATCACTTATCTACTTCTAGAAAATTTGTTTTGATTCAATTGGTGGGTCCCATAACTTTATTTAATTGCACTTTTGGCTCAAAATTTTCCTTATTTGTATTTTTGACCCCAAAACTTTATGTAATTTATTCTGTCTATTCTGTTTAGATTTAATCTTAAGTGTGGAGAATTAAATACCTTATTTTAAGTGTTCTATCTTTTAAAAATAGTTCTGGGTCATTTCTGGATCCCAGACAATGAATTTTCAAAATTACCCCCAAAGTTGCCTTTATTTACAATTTTATCATTACTCTTATTTTCAGTGTTCCAAAATATTTTTTAACCCTTTCTTTTCACCATAATTTCACATAAAATTAACCTATTTAATCCCCTCAAGTCTGGATCAGAAATTCTTAAATTAGCCTTACTGTTATTTTTCCGACAGTATTTTCGATATCGACAATTTCCGGAAAAGTTTTACATTTGCTTTCTAACTATGTCTCTAAAATTATTTTCCATCATTTCAATACTTTTAAACCATAAACTGAGAATCAATTCATGCACACAAGATGGGGCTTCGTAGGGTATTACATGCTTTGAATCTATTTTCATCTTTAATTTCGCTTAAATGTATTTGATATTGTATGTTGATTAACTTTAATATGAAATCTGTCAGAAATTCATTGCGATAATTTTTTAGTACATGTAGAATGCTCTTTACTACACTCATATAATGTTTTATGCATCTTATTTGTCTTGGTTGATTTTTGAACACCTTTTAGATAGGAAGCCGTTGTAATTATGAAATACATAAAAGATTTTTTGAAGTGATATATATAAAATTTAAATTTAAACAATTATACTCACATGTTTTTTTCTTTCATTTAATTCATATTCAATTTACACATATTTTTCTATTATTTTATTTAATTCGTATTCAATTGATAATATTTTTTCATTTTAATTAATTCATATTTAATTTATCACATATATTTTTTTTAATTCATTAACTCGTATTGAATTGATTACAAAATTGATAAAACACAATAATTTTTTTAGTTGAACAAATATTATTTGTTAAATTATAAATACTCTCTTTAAATTAATAAATTATTAATTTATTGATTAATTAATATCTCTTTTAATTAATAGAATTTACTAGTTCCAATGTTATTAATTTATAGAGATTTTACTGTAATTAATAATATTATAAGGGCCAAACTCATCACAAACATTATAACTAGAGAAGATGAACCTATTGTAAGTATTCGATCCTCGACAGGAACCTCACTTTAAATATCTTCGATCATGGATGCCTACAATTGATCATCAAATAAGGAAGCCTCTATATTGACTTTAGTCAAAGGCACTATTAATCAATAATAGAGGCATCGACTGGAATGGATTTAATAATCATAGAGATTGTCTCTACATCTTGGTCATCAATAAAGGCCCTAAGGGAAGTCATATTAGGACCTTGGGCAAAAGAAGATATCCTCAAACAAAAAATGAGCTACTCTTTAGGAGACTTGTTCTCCTGCTCAATAATGGGCATTGTGAAGGCTCAATTTCCCTTCTATTGAACTAGTTGTGGCATTTGGATCTTCAAAATATAAGCTTTGTCCCTACAAATGATAATTCCCTTACTAGGAGCGTTACTCGATTTACTAGTAGTCCTCTTTTGGGCTCTAATCTTTTTGCCTTTCCTTAGGCTGCTTCAGAGGGTTGCACACTTTCTGTAGGGGGCATCCAATCTTCCTTACAATGACCCCTCACCTCACTAATCACCTCATTAATGACAGGAAGCAACACATTGAGATCTAAAGGTTTGGCCTTCATATGTACTCCTCGACCTTATTGTAATGATCCTCATCCACTTTTTCTACATAAGAATGAATATGATTATTTTAAGCAAACTTCAGTGATTAAAAGCAAACATGAAGCAAGAGTAAATAAAATTAGACTCATCCAAAATATCTCCTATGTTGATATAATAAATAGACTTACCCACAACATCATTCAACTGAAAGGTTGCACTAAGTGCCTTCACATTATAGACAGTGTTGTCCAGAATGAGGGTCATGATGGCCTCAAGCTCATTGCGGCTAAGGTCCATCGGCCAATCCAGAAGGCCAATAGCTAGGTTCAGTATGGCCCTTTTTCACTCAAGTCATCAGTTTGCATAATCACTGAGAACATATTGTTCTAATTTGAGAATTTATTGCCTTTTCCTGTAGAGATGGCGATGTCCTTTCAACATGGTAGTCCATACATTTTCTCATGAGACTTGAAGATTTTTAATAATACTTGGAACATCTTGGGTGTGAGGATCAAGTTTAGAGCCTTGCACACCACCTCAAAGTAATGTAAATTCTTAATCGAGTTGGGATGACACTAAGAAGTAGTTAGAGCAATCTACAAAGAATTTAGTGGAAGAAAATCTCAACCCAACCTCTAATTGGTGGTAGAAAAAGATAAGAGTACCATTGTTCTTAGGAATCTCTACTAGTCCATCAACACTTAGAGCCATGAAGATTCTCTCCTTAGGCTTTGGGATGCGAAGATTAAAGTCTAGTTTATCTTCCATCGAAGGTAGAAAAGTCATTTTCTTTGACAATAGTGGAAAAGGTAGACCAAGCACTAATTAGCATGACCTCATCAACTTTAGTACGTCCAAGTGCCATTATAGTGGTCAGAGATAAGAAATAAATGGAAGCAGAATAGGAAAGAAGAGGAGATCTCATAATGGATTCTTAAGACTACGAGAGAATAAAAAGGCAAATAAAGTAAAAACAGAATGAGAATGAAGATGAAAAGCCCTAAAATTACCGCAAGGGGAAATATTTAAATTTCAAATTTCTTGATAACTTCTCTCAATCATTATTGCTAAAATCAAACCAATAACAATTATGTAAGCTCTTAAAACGGCCGAGGGAAAATTTGTCATCCAAATTCATGGCTACCATCAAGCCAAGTGTCCTACCGTCAAGATGTGTGTCCCGTGGATATCTCATAAATAAATCTTTCATTTTATATGGTATCTTTGCTATTAAAAGTAAAGAGATTTGCTTAAAGGGGAGAGTCTTCCTTAAGAAGACATATAGGGAAAAAGGGAGAAGTATCTTAAAATCGAGTCCAAAACAGAATGAAGGAAATAAAATTAAAGAGGTTGTCTCTTCGAAGTAAGTTAGTGCTAGAAAGAAGTGTTTCAACTTATGCTAATCATGGCTTTTCCTAGACGAAACAAGAAGCCTCTGATAAGGAATAAAAATAGTTAATCTTATTAGGCCAAGATAAGGTAAGCCCATTTAAAAGACCACCTGTTTATTAGCTTGGAATACTCACCCATTTAGTAGACCAACTCTCTCAAGCCCAGAATTCATCTGGCAGAGCATCAGTTCACCCTCATGACTCATCTTTGTCCTTGTCATCAAAGGTTGTCCTCATAAGATTTAAACACTAACTAGTTTGTCTACTCCTATGTCAGATTAAGATACCATTTTCTATCTAAGCTCATTGACTCAACTTGTCTAAAGGTTATTAAGTAAGCCACTGTAACAGCCTTCACTTATCAATCCATAAGACGAGGCACATCAAGGTTAATCACACTCAGGGCAATGCCTTTCCTACAACTATGTATTAATATATGCATGGTGTCAGGCACATCGACACTAGAAAGATTGTTTATCCCATTAAGTCAAGTTGTTGATTTTCACCTTCAAATATTACCACTTATGTCTCTACTTTAATCCAATAGTGAATCTAAGTGAGTATAAAAAAAAAAAGAGACTAACCACCATTTAAAGGTAGCATATTCTATATTTTCTCACCCATTTCTCTCTCAGTGAAATCTCTTTAAGGATTAGGAAGAAACTCAATCATTCTCAAGGTTCCTAATCTCCATAAGTTTGGGAGTATATATTCAATCATGTTTTTTTTTTCTTTATAATGTGGATGATCAATAAAATAAGGAAAGTGGAAATGGTGAGTGAATTAGATAGAGAAGGGGAAGAAAATTAAAATGAAAAGATTTTTTTAGTTAATTTTTTTAAAATATGAATAAATTAGTTAATTAAATTAAATTTCAGATATAAAATAGTAATTTGTCAAAAAAAAAATGGTTAAGTAAAATGATTAGCAAACACCATGCCATGGAGAAGAATTTCCTCTATAATCCAAAGGTCTAATCTAAGTCCCAAAAGACGCAATATCCAAACTTTTCCAATATTATTCCAAATCTCATTTAAAAGTTTCCTCTTATAGTTCATACTCATTTCATATATATGATTATTCTATCTAAGATATTTCCTTTTATTTTCATATATTTAATTAATAATTCTGTAATATTTTTATATTTTTTGTAATTAAATTTGGATAACAAGTATCCAATATATTAAATTCATTCTTTATCTAAACCCAAAATTTATAATTATTATTTTAAATTCATATTTAGACTTATAGATACTCAAATTTTATATAATAACCTATATCATTTCAATTGTCATTTTATTTAATTGTAGTACACTAAGATATCAAATCTTTCCATTCAATTTCCTCATTTCTAAAATAGTAACTTATCAAGGGAAAATTACCAAGTTGGAATTTCTCCATGAAAAGTAGCCGAATTTTATGATCATATCTAGATTTAATAAATATGATTATCTTAGATTTTGTATATTTTTATAATTATATTTATATTTTCAATTCAACTTCAATCTAAAAATTTAATTATAATTTTATTCTAAAATTAAATTAAAAATAAGAATTTATAACATCCAAGTTCAAATATCATCATCAGGATTCTGTATTCGCAACCATATGTTATAAGAAATAAAATAAACTATCTTGTCGGGTCTTAGAAAACACAAGTAGACTGCTCGCTCATGCTGCTTGCAAGCAGACTACTCACTTAGGTTGTTTAGCAGGAGAACCTTCTTAACCCTAGGTCTCGTCTGACAGGGCTTAAATTTCCACTTGCCATTGAAGCTCATCCTCATCAACTAAGATAGCCCTCGTAAGGCTTAAACTTTAGCTCAACTTCGAAATTCATCCTCGCCCTTGGCATCATCTCTCGCTTAGAGCTCATCCTCATCTTCATCGTTGAGGGGTTATCAGCTCGTCTGCTCTCATACACCACTTTTCAGCTGGATTCATTGAACCTACTTAGCTGAAGGTCATTTGAGTAGACAACTGTAGCAACATCCACTTCTTATAGCATAGAACGTGTCATGTCAGAACTAAACATGCCAAAGGGCGATCCCAACCTGCAGTAATAGTGTTGCCCTCCTGTAATAGTGGTTAAATGCATGCATGATATCGAATAATTGACTTAAGAAGAGTTGTTTATCCCATCCATTTAAACACCTATCTTCTCCACAATTTGGTGGTTGCCATATGTCTGTCTATTCCTATTCATCGGCCAAGTCAAGCCATTATAAAAGGAAAGACAACTTACTTACTCAAGTAAACTTATTCCAATTACAATAAATTTTCTCTCATTAAGAGACACTTTTTCCTCAACTATTAACTTAAGCATCAGAGAGTTTTGTATCGTAACTCCTCTGGTGATTCTTTATCTATTTTACAGATACTTAAGGATTGAACTCTATTTGAAGAGCAAAGGATATTTATCAATAATAATAATAATAATTTCATATTAATTTGAAGGATATAAATGAAATCAACCTTAAAAGTTATTATACCATATTATCAATTTAATCTTTAAATTTCATAATAAATTAATTGATTTTTCTAATTTTATGAATTTAGTAAATTACAAATAATCAAATCAATAGTTTAATTAATCAAATTTATAAAATTAAAAAATTTAATTAACTTCAATCGAAAATTTAAAAATTAAATTAATAATATGATATAGTAAGTTTAATAATCAATTTATCTTTTTAGCTTTTTAGTTAATAAATTTTTTCCTTATAACTGTAATTTAGAATATAATTGCAATTAAACTTTTAAATTATAATAGAATTAATATTTAAAAATAAAAATAGTATAGTATAATTGACAAAACGTATAAAGTTTATGGTAAAATTTTCTAATGAGCCTTCCGTCTATAATTAGTAATTTCACCAATTCTCAACAAGTAGAAGAATTATACATATTATATAATCCTAAAACACATAGAATGTTTTGCTAGATTTTTGCTACCTAAGTAAATTTATTAATTCAATTATAATTGAGGTTTCGTTTTGGACAACCTGTAATTGGAATTGAAATTTGAATTGAAAAGTCCAATTCTCATTTAGCTTTTTAATGGCACATCTAAAATTAAAATTAAAATTTTACTCATAATTTTATGAAATTGTAATATAATTAGAAAAACAATTCTATAATTCTTAACTCAACTTTTAAGAATTACAATTTTACAATCACCAATACTACTTCCACCGCCATCATCACCGGCAATGACAATAGTCACCACCGCCGATTACTGGCGCCAGCCGCTCCTCTAGACACCGGCCATTGCCATCATCGTCAGTGCCAGTTGTCTACTGCTACCACTTAGTGACACTATCAATATCAATTTTTATAGAATTTAATTCTTTATGTGATACAAATATCGGAATTATAATTTCAATATAATTTTAATTTTAGAGAATTTGAATTAAAATTGAAATTCTCAATTTCAATTCTAATTTCACTATCCATATATATTCTGATTGAAATTAAATTGAATTCAATTTTTTTCAATACTTAATTCCTTTTAATTATATTATTTTATTAATGATTTATTATTGTCTAACATTTTTAGTAATACTTATTAATTAAAGTGAAAATTTTTTAAATTTTATTTTTATCCTTTTTCTTAATTTTCTATATATCAAAAAAAATAATAAAAATTTTTTTTAAACAAATATTTGAAAATCTAAACGTTTGTGTTTTTTTATTTTATATATATTTTATTATAATTTTATATATGTTGAGGCATAATAATCCCACATTAAAAAAATAATGAAATTATAAAGAGTATATATGAGTTTAACGAATAATTAACTAATTGTTAGTTCTAACTTTTAGCTATGATTAGATTTTAAGTCAATTCTAAAACCTAATGTTATTTCTTGTGGTCCTAACATCCTCCCATTACCTTTTGGGTTGGATTTATATTTTAATTTATTGGGTTGAGATTCATTAATTCTCAATTATTTATCAAATTACGTACTTGTATTTACTAATTACCTATAAGTTGGTAACCCATCAAACTATTAAATTATTTACCAATTACTTGTGAACTGGTAACCCATTAAACTACCAAATTACTTATCAATTATTTATGAGCTGATAACCTATCAGTACTTGAATTATCAAGTGACAATTAAATCAAATCAATTATCACTTAAGGGATGATTGTTAAGATATAATAATCTCACATTTAAAAAGTGATGAAATTATAAATAGTATATATGGATGTAAGAAATAATTAACTAATGGTTAATTCTAATTTTTAATTATGATTAGAGTTTAAATTTATTCTAAAATCCAATGTTATTTCTTATGATACTAATCCCTTCTCATTACTCTTTAGGTTTATTATCGAAAATTTAACAATATCATGATATTTTTTTTACCATTAATTTCTAAATTATTCAATTTTTTTATATGGATATAATGTATTATTTATTTTATTTTTTATTTTTTTTGCATATTCTGAAAGTTATTAATTCTCAACCATTATCTTATTCTTATATTCATTTAAAAATTTTAATTTTTACAATTAATTTACCAAATAAAATAATTTATTTTATATTTTAGAAATAAATTGGGATATCCACAATCATAAACAATTAATTATGTAATATTTAAAGACTACACATATATAATGTCCATCACATTATTTTAGAAATTTATTTAATAAATAAGTTTAGCTTAATAATATATATAAAAATATTTTTTTAATAATGTTTTAATATAATTTTGTAACCAAACAATCATTTTAATATTTTTTATTGTAATATATTTAAAGATTATGTATATTTCTATTTCATAATTTTTTAATAATATTTTAATTTAATAATATATGTTTAAAAATATTTTCTTCTCTACATTATATACACACAATGTACACGAAATTCTATAATTATATTTTATTTAAGACATAATAATTAAAAAAAAAATATTATTAACTTATAAAATAAAATAATAATTTAATATAATTTTATAACTTCTCATTTATACGAATTTTGACTATTTAATTAATCAATTTCAAGCGAGTAAATAAATCAATAAACCTAAAACTAAAAGAAAGAATGTATAAATTATTGTCATCTCATCAAATTTGAAATCAATTGAATGTTAAAATAGTCAAATTAATGAGTAGTTTAATTACTTAGTGTAATATATTTTATTCTAAATCTAATAAAATGGTTTGCATTAATATATTTAATTGTAAAACCAATGTGCATATGTATGATTTTTAAAATTTTTTTTTTATCACATTATCAAATTATAAAAATTTAAAATTTAGAATATTATTAGTAAACTAAACGTTCAATAATTAATTTTTACAAAATACACACATACTTATATACATGAGAAAAAAAAAAAGAAATGAGAAAATTATATTGAACCGATAATAATAGATTTCTATATATCCTTTATTGCTATTTAAAATTTATTTTATTATATAATATTTAAAGAGTATGTAAGGGTTTTCATTATATATATATGTATGTAGTTTTATTTTTATAGTTTATTTTGAGATAATAATTTAAAAATAAATAAGTGAATTTATAAAATAAAAAAAATTAATATAATTTTAAAATATGCATAGACAATAATTAAAATTTTAAAATTGAAGAAAATTTTAATTCATTATAATTCTAACTTTTGTTTCATAAAAAAATTAAAATTAAATAAAAAAATTAATGATGATGAAAATGTTTATTTGAATTGGAAGTAGTGGTGAATCACCGACGGTGGTGGTAAGAGTGATGGTAGACCACCGACAGTGACGATGGTGTGATGGTGAATCGCCGATAATAACGGTCTAGAGAATTATCATCATCGGCGGTGACGATTCAGTGAGTCATTATCGTCAGTCATAACCGTCATGCAAGCTACCGTTGTTGGCGATGATGAGCCATCATCGACGGCGGTGACGAATCACCATTATCGGTAATGACTCTAGAGATGAACATGACAGCAACGGTGATGATGAGAGTGGCGGTGGGAGAGATAATTGTAGTGATGATTATGAAATTGTAATTCTTATACGTTGAGAATGAAATTATAGAATTGATTTTTTAATTATATTATAATCCTATAAAATTGTAGTTAAAATTTTAATTTTAATTTTAAATAATTATTAAATATTAAAATTAAAAATTTTAATTACAATTTCATTTTTAATTTAAATTTTAAACTCTTAAAAAGAAACCTTAATTAATTTCAAGCAAATAAACAAATTAATAAAAATAAAATGATGATTCAGATCAACACCTACACAGTTCAATAAAAACAATACAAGGCAATAATGTTCCATGAAAGCATCTATTTTTTTCCCCACAATCCTATCCAACTGCTGGATCTAGTGGGCCCTTCTTTAATGACTGCCTAGGTCGTGTAGGGCTATGATCATTTTGAGTGTCATTGTATTTATATAAGATTACTTGTAGAAGTGGGAGGTGCAAAGGAGTCTAATTGGCATGACCCACAAAGAAAGACCTTTCATTTTTGTCACCAAAACAAATTTTCCGTTCATAAATTAATATACAACAATAAACTCACAACAATTTAATAAATGTCTAGGTTTATAGATGTGAAACTCGAGACCTTGAAATGTTAGACTTAGTGCTTAACAATTGGGATATCTTAATAGTTTTTAAATTTTTTTTTATATTAATTATAAAAATTTATATCACACATTTAATTAATAAATAATAAAATATTTTAATTAATATAATTTTTTTTAAATAAAAAATATTAATACTTTTTTTTATTCTATATATTTTTATCTTATTAAATTAATATATATATTCAATATAAGAAATTTTTTTCATAATTATAAAAATAAAAAATTATTAGATATAATAAAAAATATATATTTTTTATTTATTTTATATTTAATTAAAATAAAATATATTTATATAAATTCATCAAAAAAATATATTTTTAATAAAATAAAAAATTAAGTGTAAAATATTGTTTTAGTCAATAAAGAAAACAAATAAAACAAATCGAAGATTCCAATCGATGCTCCCAGCCCCCACAACCCACAACTACTTGATTTTTCTCTTTTTTTACACACTATCTATATTTTATTTTTATTATTACTATTTAAAAAGGACAAATAACAATACATATTATATTATTAAGAAATTTTTATATTTTTAAATATCTAATAGGAGATGGGTCCTATAACTAGTAATTTAGTACTAAACTTTCCATATAATTATTATTATTTATATTCTGAATATTTATTTTGTTTCTAAATATATAAATTATGTATTTAAGGGAGTGTTTGGGTAGAAATCCTATTTTAAAAGTAAAATTTTAAAATATTATTTTAAAAAAAATTATTATGTCTAATTTAAATTTTTTTTATTTTTAAATTTCAAAACGACGTTTTGAATTAATCAGTTAAACACTCAAAAAATCGTTTAATATTTTTTAAATGATATTTCATCTCTATTTTAAATATATCAAAATATTTTTTAAATAACTCTAAAAATAAACATAAAAAAAAATACAAATAAAACAATACAAACTACGAAAATAAAAGAACCTCTCTCGCTTTCCTTCCCATCTCTGCTGCTTTCCCGCCTGTGTCCTTTGTGTTGCCTAAATTTGGGCTGTTGCAGGACGACCCAAAATTTTTGAAAACTTTAGTTTTTCCACCTATATTTTAGTTAGATCAATGTTTTTCTCAGTTTTCTTTCCTTTTGGCGATCTCCTTTTATTTCATTTTTATGTTTTTTTGTTATCCATAGATGAATTTTTTTTTGTACTTTCTAGAGTGAACTTTTTGACGTGGAAGATGATATCAAATCTATGGTTTTTGATTCGGCCTATTTGGAAACTAAGAAGTTTTTTTTTTTTTTTTTTTTTTTTAATTCGACTTATCTGATAATTAAGTAAATTTAATATTATTCTTTTTTATAACTGTTTAAATATGTTTTAAAGTTATTAATTATTAATATAATTATTTAAAATTTGGTTCGGCTTACTTGAAATTTAAAATTCTGATCGAGTAACTCTCTTTTATGATGTGTCTAAAAAATACGGTAATTTTATTTTATATTTACTCATTATTTGGGTGGTTTATTTTCTCTCTATATTTGATTGTATTTTTCATACTCAAATTTTAAGATATATTGAGAAAATATATTTTAAATATATTAATTTTATTATTTTTATGTGCTTCTCTTTTTAATTAATATAATTTTTATCTTTTCCAAAAAAAAAAAATACAAATTTACAACAAAATAGTAAAGAGCAACATAAACAAACAACATTTTATAAATATTTCTAATATGCATTAATCAAATAATAAATTTGTTCGTAATTAGTGATGTACTATCTATATTTAAATTGACATAAAACAAAGTCCTATCATAGAGAATAACTCAAAACTAAACAATAATTTTAGCCATAAAACTCTCTCCTACTAGTTACCATTAATATCACACAAGAAAGCTTCATTGTAATTTTTTTTTGAATAATTATGATAATATGATAAAAAAAATCTTTATTTTCTATCCTTAGATAAAAAAAATGAATGATTTTTTTTATGAAAGTAGTTTTTTATTTATATATTTCAATTATTAAGACATATTATCATATGATTGCTAAATAAACATTGAATTGTTATTTTATACACTTTAAACATATAATAATATAAACTAATTATCAATTTAATGGCTTATAAAATTAACATGACAAAAATACAAACACTAAAATGAATTTAATTATGAAATATAAGGATTATGATAATTAAGAAATGAATGTTTTATAAAAATAACACTGTAATACTCTGTTTGAATTATTAGTAAAGAATGGAAGAATTAATAAACTTTCAGTTCGATAGTACTAACTACTAAGTCATTACAATTAAATCAAATGATTAAGAGTACTACTAAGTCATTACAATTAAATCAAATGATTAAGAGTTTGAGTCTCAATAAAAATTAAATTAATTCAAAAAATAAAAAATAATGGATTATAAATCTATTTTTTAAAATTATTTGAGAATGCATGACAATTAAGATTTATCCATTTTTATACTTCAAAACATTTAAGTTCTAACATTTCAAATAAATAGGAGGAAGGAAGTGTAAAGAAGAATAGGTATTGTTCTAATTTTGTTTGATAGTGAAAGAGTAAAGATGAGGTTTATTCCCTTAACTCTTATCTTCCAAACCTTATAAATTTTGTCACTTCAAATTAGAATGTAAGAAAAGGTTCATGACTCATAGAAAAACCCAAAACTAATTATGTATTTTTTTATTTATTTTTTGAAAGTAAATTTTTTTTTCAATCAATTTATTAATGTGAGAACAATTTAAATCACACAACAATTGATGAGTTGATATTTAATTAAAATTTATATGTTAATACATAATTCATTTTTAAAATGAATAAATAATACAATAATAATAATAATATACAAAATGGTCTTAATGTATAAATAGTACAATGCATTAATTTAAATTGATATTTGTCCATGTAAATAAAATGAAGAAAAATATATTTAAAATTTTATAATATAATACAAAATAAAAGCTAAGTAAGTTAAATAAGCCATTTAATTATATATAAATAAATGATTTATTATTATGATTATGATTTAGTTATTAAACTGTTTTATTTATAACAATAAACAAACTAAATTGTTTCAAGTTCTAAAGCAAATCAAATTATCTAATTAAATTTGATTTATTGGTTTGAACTAAATAATTAAGACTCTTAATTACAAGTGCCAAAAAGCACACCATTATTTGATTAAAATAAGATTATTTAGGAGTGGAAGTAAAGATCAAATCTGATCAATGTAATGCTTATGTCAGAAGTAGGATGGGGGGATAAAAACAAATTTCTAGTTTACATGTTTCTCAAGACTTAAATGGAGAAAATAGATTCACAAGATGGGTCCTAAATGGGTGAAATGAAAAAAAAAAAAAAAAAAGATTCATATACCTAATCTCAACTAATTAGAAATTAAGATTTAGTTGAATATTTAAATTAGAATGGGTACAATATTAATTTCAAGGGTATGATTATGACATAAATGCTGACTGTTGATAGTCAAATCATATAGTTAAAATTTCATGAAAATAAAGGACTTGTGGTCACAAATATCTAAGAAGAAACCTTCTTTTCCATATTGAAGAGTTGAATAAAATTGTGAAGGTGGAATTCTTTAAATTTAAAAGAATTATATTATGAAAAATTTTCTAAATAATATTGAATTTAATTCTTAGAAAAATTACATTATTAATGCTTAATTTTTTTAATTATTATTTTAATAATTAAATAATTTTTTTATCTAATAAATTTCTCAAACTTTTAAAAATAATGTTTTTAACCGTTTATCATTTATAATTCTCATTTTTTTTTATTTGCAACTCTCTCACTCCACTTAAAATTTTATTTTGATATTTAACAATTAAAAAAAATTATTATCTTTTTTTTCAATTTTAGAGATTAAAAATTACAAATCAACACTCTAATAATTGATAAATAATTAAAAATAATTAGATCAGATTATTTTTAAAAGTTGAAAAAAATTATTTAGATATTAAAATAATATATTTTAAAAAATTCATACATTGGTGATATAATTTTTCTTAATTTTTATTATATAATAATATAGATATAGATTGTAATGTTTTTTCCTTAAATTTATTATTCTTAAATTTGTTTTTTAATTTTTTTTAATTTTAAGAGTGGAATTTAAATTTAATCTATTATTTAATACATAAATATATTATCATTAAATTATGTTTGCAGAGTAATATTTTATTTTTTTTAATAACTCAGTATTATCTCCTCTAAAACAAAATAAGTTGAATATATTATTTATATTCCATTGGTGGAATAAGAGGCAAATCAAACACTTAGAAAAAGGCCATGAGTGGGATTAGGGTCAAGAAAATTGCAATTGAGTCATTGAATAAATGAATGAATACTTTTAATTACGCTAATAAAGTAATAAACACATCCAAAGAATTAGATACTTTGCACCAAAATTATAATTATATATACTTTCCCTTTCTCCCACACACAAACCAAAAATTTATGTATGAGAATCAGAATAAATCAATTTAAATTTTGCATCCAATTAATTATCTTTGCCCTTCTACCTGCAGTGTAGTGTAAGCCAACAACAAACCCATCACCAAATTATATTTTTTTTCTCTCTTTCTCTGTGTTAAAGAGAGCAAAACTTCACCATCAATGGCGTAAAGCAACATCAATACACTTACCCTTGCGTACAGGAAATCATTGAAAGCAATTAATCTAATACCCATATTAATTTTGGTGAAAAAATCTAATTTTTTATCCTTTTCTGTGTAAGGGTTCGATAGTGTTGTTATAGTAGGTAGTTTAGTTGCGAGAAACATAGAATTTGAGGAAGAGGAGGAGATTTTTCATAGGTGGGATTTTCTGGTTTTTTGTGGGTTTATGTTTATATGTTTATGAGGAGTGAAGAATATACAGAGAGTAGTCAACCTGGGAAAGGCAAGTGCTTATTTGTTGGACGGAAGGATATTCGATTGTATCCATGAGATCACTGCGGCTCTTGCTTTTTCTAGGATGAGCGATTCTGCTTATAAAGTTGAAACTACTTCGCGTCTTGCTCAATGGAGGATAGACAATCTAGCTTCCTGTACCTATCGAAAATCCGATCCTTTCAAGATCGGCAAGTGGAATTGGTTTGATTCTTTTCGTCTCTTTTTTTCCTCTTCTTTGTCATTTCTATGCTTTGTATTATATTGAATATGATATTGGTGAAATTTACCCATGATTTTATCTAACATATTTGCTGTAGATATAGCGAAAAATGGCCAATTTTTTTATTTGAAATTCTTTTATTGGCTGTGTGTAGGTGGATTATTATTATTATTTTTAATATAGGAGTTCAAGAAATGGATATTTATCAAGTGGGTTCTTTTTTAACGATTTTTCAATGAATGTGTAATTGTGAGACTGGAACTCATAGATAGATAGGATGTAAGGATAGTCTATAGCAGAAACAGGATGTGCACATATTCCTGTATATTTCATCCTTTGTTTGGTTGCGGAGAAAATTTGTTTTTAAGCAAAGAAAGTAAAACAAACACCTTTGAGTTATATATTTTTTTGTGTGTGTTTTAAATTTTTTTAAAATTTTTCCCCTTTTCCGTTAGTTCAAGCTTAATTTTACCATGTTTGTTTGGATTGAAGGCATTTATCTTTGGAGAAGAACAGGGTATTATTTGTTAAATTGTTCCCAGAGATATCAAATCTTACCAGAGAAAATCCCCCAATTGCTTCATTCATTATTCGAGTTGTTTGTTCTGTGGGAGATCGCAAGGCCTTGACTCATCCAGGTAATAAATCAAAACTCATATGTCTGTGTGTGCATGCACACACATGTTTCCAGTTACTGCTTTATGTCTTTTTTTTTCCCAGGAAGTTGGAACATTTGCAATTAGCATATCAAGGATCATACTTCTGGCCTCTGATTGTTTATTCTAAGTTGTGATCTAAGAACCAGTACAAAGTTTATGACTTCATAAATTAGGAAATAAAGGGCAGAGAAGATTTTATTGTACTGCTATAACTAAATTGCGAGTAAAGCTCCAAGCTATACTTGGGGCTTAGCTTTTATTATTTGTCTGCTATGCATCAATCAATGTCTGTTCTGAGATACCTTGTGTATGATATTAGATGTTAAATATACTGATTTTAGTTCTGAGGAAATAAAGAATATTATTAACTCAATTCAACTCAAGCTGTATAGATTCTTTGTTTCCACTTCAAACAATGTTGAGCAATATCTTCTGGTACTTAGGAAATAAAGAATATTAAAAAAGAATTTTCTTTATAGGTTTTTTAATGCATCTTTTATTCAGAATTCTTGCACATTTGCCGTTTCTTGACAAGATGAGCTAGGTATTCAATTCTCAGTTTTATTTGAATTAACTGCATTTTTCATATGGCTGCAGAGATAACAGACAAGCAGCTCAAGAGTAACGACGATTTTGTTTGGCAAATTGACGTTCCATTAACAGGGAAATTCATTATTGACGTAGAATTTCTTGATTTGAAGACAACATCTCCAGATGTATGCTCCTACCTCCTATATTGGTTCTCGAAAGTAATAATTTTCGTAAAATGCAATTAATGATAATACTAAAGTTTATCTAAGGCTTTAACTTGGTTAATTTGCTTTTTGCTATTTGGAAATTGGAAGAAGAAATAAAAAATCATATGTTTGGTTAGACAAATAATACTCATATATTGGTCTAGTATGCTAATTATTGCATTTGTCTTCTAGCAAAATCAAATTTTGTAGCAAGTACCTTACAAGAATGTGAAAAGCAAAAAAATGAAGCCTACAATTGTTTTCCGTTTACCATTATAGAAAAATTCAGCTGTGTATAATTCTCATTCAACATTTAGGCTGTAGAAACCTAGAAAAGAAGGATTTTTTACCTTTATTTTGACTATTTTCATTTGTAGGGTGGAGAACCTTGCTCCATCTGGGCTGAAGGAATCGCGAAAAAGCAATCAAATGCAACAGCTCTTGTATCCCTTGGTCGAATGTTAACAGAAAGCATCCATACAGACATTATAATTAATGCTTCTGATGGAAGCATCGGAGCCCATCGTGCAGTCCTTGCTGCAAGTTCACCTGTTTTCCGAAACATATTTGCCCACGACTTGAAAGAGAAAGAACTGTCTACCATAAATATCTCTGACATGTCAATTGAAGTTTGCCAGGTTTTTCTCAATTATGTTTATGGAAGCATCCAACATGAAGAATTTCTGGTCCACCGTCTGGCGCTTCTAGGAGCAGCTGATAAATATGATATTGCCGACTTGAAAGAGGCATGCCATGAGAGTCTTTTAGAGGATATAGATACAAAGAACGTACTTGAGAGGCTACAAAGTGCATCCCTTTATCAGTTACCAAAACTGAAGATGAGTTGCATGCAGTATCTTGTGAAGTTTGGTAAGATATTTGATATTCGAGATGATTTCAATGTCTTTATGCAATGTGCAGATAGGGATCTGATAGCTGAAATTTTTCATGAAGTTCTCAATGTCTGGAAAGGATTCTAAAGGAATGAAAGGAAATGTGTTTGCCATGTCCATAAAAGTGGGTGCTTTAGAAACATTAGTGTTCATATATAATTTGTTGCCATTAAGATAATTCTTTGATCCGAATGCATTTGTTCCATGTACATACATATTTGATTTCAGGATATAGGCATGCTATCCTTGTTAAAAATTGTCCTGTATTCATGAATGCTTTGATCGGATGAAATATAAATGTAAATGATTTGTTATTTGAATTTAGATTTCAAGCAGATTTTATGAACTTCCAATTAAATTATTGAATTTATTTTTCAAGTACATGATCTTTGAATGATCAGGATATGAATATCAAGTCATATTTGATTTGAAACAGAAAGGAATTAATCAAACAGACATTCTTAATGTCAAGAGTTGGTGTGAGGTTGTTAATCCAGTTCTTCAGAGTAAGACAGGTTAGACAATTGGAATTATCAATCAGCATGATACGACAATTGATGTTTCATATCCACCTTGACTTTATGCATCACCTTAGCTATCAGTAGATTAGCCTAGCAAACTATTTTTGTATGATTAATCTGTCCTATTTGCAAGGCAGGAAAAAAGAAGGTAAAAACAATGAGCTAAGCTAAGCTAAGCAAGAAAACTCAAATTACAATGAACCAAGTTAAGTAATACCCTTTTTCACATTCATATGGAACCCACTGTCTATAAATTCAAAGGATTATATATGCACGTTCATGTATAAACTTAATTGCCAACTTTATCCATTGGCTTCAAGTTTTCTAATATGAATGAAATTTGTCCACACAAAGATCAATGGCTTGGACTTCAATACCTCGAGCATCAATTGGTTCCAACTTCCAAGTACGAGTTAACCATTTGTACTATGTTCATGTCAGGATGCAGGGTTCCATTCCTATCCCAAGTCCTAATCCATACATCAACTAATTCTGTAATTACATAATGAAATTATACAATTCCCAATTTTACACTTTTTTTTAGACCATCATTGTTATTTTCTAATTAATTTACATATCAATTGAAATTAAAATACCATATTGATTCATTTAACTTTATCCATCATTGCCCATCAAAATCAAGGCTTGCTGGAGGTGAAATCTCTTTTTTTTTTTTTTTTTTTTTTTTTTTTTTTTTAAAATTTTATATTTTTTTTTTTTTTTTTTTTTTTTTTTTTTTTTTTTTTTTTTTTTTTTTTTTTTTTTTTTTTTTTTTTTTTTTTTTTTTTTTTTTTTTTTTTTTTTTTTTTTTTTTTTTTTCGCCCCCCC
>CANXYC010232614.1:0-15006 GCA_948193065.1 Aleurites moluccanus | reverse complement strand
TTCACTTTTATTCTTTCCTTTACTCAAATATACTGAAAAAATTAATAAAACCTCGAAAAAATGCAAAATTACAATTTGGTCCTCCAATTACCAAAATTTCCAAACTTACCCGATTGGGTCCTAACTGATTTCAAACCAACTATAGGCCTAAAAATTAGGTCATATAACATGCATATATATATATTCCATGCATTCACATATAATATTAACACATCATAAAGAAAGGAAAATAGTTTCCCTAAAGGTCCCTATTAGGGTTTAGGCTAAGGTGTTACAGTAAGATATGAACATTATACAATAAGAACTGAATAACGAATCATGGTCATGAACAAATAATTATACATATAGGCATGAAAGAGGTTATGAGCTTTACTTGAAAGAACTGCAGTTCTCATAACAATTTGTCTATATCAATCATGTCATAATTCAAATCATGGTTCATATTTAGAACATAGAATGCCCACAAGGAATGGCATTATCAAATCTTATCTGGTAGAACTGATCTCATATCATATCATACGTATCGGTAGCCTTGCTACCTTAATGTGCACACATGCTTGGCCAGGCATGCGCCTAGAGCTCCTGACCCCCTCTAGGTAGAACACCGATAAAAACCCTATCGGCTGGCCTCCCAAAGTGCACAATGGACCAATGAATTTACTCTCATTGGGAAGAGCGTGCTATCCATGGGTCATGGGTTTCAATCTTATAGGAAGTATATTGGTCACAAAACCATCATCATATAATATTATTCAAATTTGGTTCACAAGCAAGAAACATATAGACTTGATCCAAGAATATTGATCAAGCCATTCACATTGTTCAAGTATATGAATATATATATATATATATGCAATAGGATGATCAATATAAGAATACTTTGATCACTTTAATTCCAAAGAACAATAATCAAAAGAGATGTTCATACTTACCTCTTACACAAATTTTCTCTTAAATTCCTCAATCAAATTCTAATTTATTCTCCTAAGAAATTTCCAAAATATACAAAATTAGGGTTTCTCCAAACCAATAATATTCCATATGATTTCCTATTAATTAATTATCTTAGAGTCTCCATTCTTAATTCCCAACAACAATTTCATTTATTTCTTAAAGAAAACTGCATTGAATTTGTATTAAATTTTCGGAGTTACTGTTCATGGCAGTTTCACCCAACTGATTTCTCCCACATTAATTACCATTAACAATCTTATATCACTAGCAATAAATTTTTCATACCCAGTATTAATTATCCTAACCCATAGACTTAAATAAATCCAAAGAAAATAGCTTATGAGGAAAATTTATCTTATTTCCTTCAAACTGAAATTCTGAAATTACTGCTCGAATCTTGATGATTTCTACCTTAATACTGAATAATCTAGAGTTCTATTGCATTAATTTAAGTATTAATGCCTTAGACAAGAAATGAAAATATTATGAGAAAAGACTGAAATTAATCGAAGGTAAAAGAAAGAAAATCGTGAAACGCTACTGGGGGTCACTGGGTTTAAATAAACATTGCCCTAGAAACACGCCAACTAGCTCGCCAGTCTGCCTCGGCAAAGCTCCCTCACCTAAGCCAGCTCGCCAATCTTGATCCGACAATGCTACCTCACATATTCCAGTTCACATATGCTACCTCGCGTATGCTGCCTCGCCAGACTCTCCTCGCATATGCCACCTCGACAATGCTTCTTCGCCTCTTCGCTTCGCACATTCTCTCTTCGTATAACACTTTTTCGCCAAAGCTCTTCACCAATTCTCTTCGCCAGAAGCTCTTCGCTAACTCTCTTCGCCAATTGCCACTTCGGCAAACTCACTTCGCCATTATACCACTTTGCATTGCCAGTTTGCAAAATGCCTCCTCGCATTTTGTTGGCTCGCCATAACAAATTCTTTTAAGTTAAATTCCTGTCTGAACATCCCACACTTAGCCAGCTCACAAATGAGCTACAAATATCCAAACTTACTAATTCTTTTTATCACTTACAATCAACATGAAGGGACACAACATATCAAAATTTCAAATCAAAAGGACCAACACACATACCATGGTAACTCTCCAAAAGTCACCCAGACTTGCTGCCTTAGTATCTCGCTGAACAGGTCTGATAAAACCCACTCTATACTGAGATACACTAATCTAAAAATTCTGAAATTTTACAGACATATTTACAACACACAAAAGAACATTTTTTATGTTTACACCTTTAGCTAATTCTGCCTTAGTTATTCTCAGTAATTCCAAATAGACATTGCATCTCTGCAGGAACTCTCAACCAAACTAGCCTTGCTCAAATAGACACAACTCATCACACACACAGAATTTTGCCAAACCATTTTTTATAATTATAATGAAGATATAAACTCACAACTTTCATGCTTTACACTTTATCAAATTATGACTTTAAGAATATGAAATTATCATCACAAAATCCTGTAGCATCCAAAACAGAAATTCCTGAAATTCTCAACATTCTCATTAAAAATTTTAATAAGTTCTCCAAACATACAAAATCAATAAAATACTACAAAATGGAAGATATTACAACTTGACATCCCAAGTCAGAAAAGAAATTGACTTGGAATTATCCTTCTCTATCTCATCCCTGAAAAAATTATAAATCACTATAGGGTGAGTATAACTCAGTGAGTAAAATACATTTATCATACTTATAAGGTCAATTCTTTTTAATAATAAAGAAAGGCTAACAAGATATATGTGAGAATATTGGTTAACAATAAATAGATAGAGATGATGTCATTAAAGAAATATGGAACACATACGTCATTGTTCAATGAATCAATGAGTCAATAATAATAGTAAGAAGTATGACAGAAAATTTTGGGTCCATATAATCTACATAGAAAGCTACATATCTCGGTAGCAATCAATCAATTTGAGCATAAGGTTGATCAGACCTTATGGCCAGGACCTTTCCCCTTCCTAGTTAGGGTCCACATAGAATACTCGTTATGCAAAATACTGATGTAGTTGTGAACACTGGTTTTTTACACCCTTTGGACTTATACCAAGTGGAACAACACGAATCAAAACCAAACCCTCTCACAGACAGACTTAGAAAGCATCAGAATGGGTCTGGGCCTTTACTGCCACCCTTAAAGGGAGGCATTACCGCCCTCCTTAAGGGGCGTTGCCGCCGTACCATTTATGTGCTGCCACCCTCCTTTACACCTTGTGCCGCCAAAAGCCCTGATGGCGCTGCCACCCCCTCTGGTAGCTCCTTTCTAAACCTATTTTTTACCAAATCCCACATCGAAAGATGATGAGATTTGACCCTCTAAGCATATACTATAAATACTTGACCCCCTCAACCTAGTTCTGGATCCCGAAATCTGTGAAGTTGAATTTTCCTTCTTAGAATTCACTCTCTTCTCCCTCATATACCTATTATTTCTTATTTCTTTAGCTCTCTTTGAGTTTAAAGAAGGTTCAAATCTGAGGCGTGTGGAGCCTCAAAATTTATTTAATATAAAGTCACTATGTCCATTTGTTTTCTTTTCTTTTAAATTGTTAGGTGAAAGGCAATTCGACCATCTCCCCGTGCTTCGATCGATTCAAGGTGGAACTCCGATCTGGAAGAGCACTCCATCCGACACCTCCCCAAAGATCAAGATAAAAGGTATAAACTCATAAACCTCTTCTTCTTTTCTTATTTTGATAGAGCATCAAAATAAACAACTCATCTTCTACCTTTCTTTAGTTTGATAGAGATTCAAAATAAAGAATTAAAACATGATAAATTGGGCATAAAATCAACCCTCCTTCACAATAAGGAAGAACTGCATGGGTTTTGATTCACATTCAATGGGATACGCAAGTAAGCTGTATAAAAGCTTCAAATCCAAAAATGTTAAAAAACCATCTTTTTCCTTTTACTTTGTCTATTCGATTCTTATTTTGTTTATTGGATGCATTTTTCTTTATCTAGCATAGATCATTGGAAAATGTGTAATCAACTTAGAACCCATAAGGGCTAGAGTTAATATCCCCTATTTTGGATTTTTAAACTGTAATAATTTACTTTATCGTTCTCTTTTATTGCTTTATTTCTTTATGTATTCATCTTATATGTCATTTCATTTATATATATCATTCTTTAAATTATTCATTCAAAAAATATTTTAAATCAAGGTTAAATTAGAAGCCAAGTTCAACCGAAAATCTAGTACCCGAATCCTCTTTGGTTTCAAAGAATAGTGCATTTTTTCCTTTGGGATAAAATTGGAGTCAAAATGGGTTTTTATCTTAAATTTTCCCAACAAAAATAACTTAAGGTGGCGATTCAAAATTCAAAATCATTTTCAAATAAAAGACGCTAGGGTTGTCTCAATCTGTGAGAAATCATCCCAAAATGAGCATTTTCGATTCCATTCAGTTGGATAGGATGCAGTGCTCGGGCGAGGCCTCACAGCTGTGACTCCACTGAGGACAAACTTTTTCAAAAGTTAAAGAGGACTACCAATTGGTTGAAAATCTTTTTTCAAAAATGACTTTTTACTTGGCTTTTAGTTTAACTTTGATTTTCATACATCACTACATAACCAGTTATGAAATTCAACCTTTGGATAGCAAGTAGCATTGATCTGACAACTCTCTTTGAGTATGTTGGGAGATAGCGAATGCATCTACCTCGCGACGAATCTTCAATCCTTTTGGAGTATAACGAGTAGTAGTACTATTGGACCCACGTGAAACTCATTGTTTCACATGTGGTTAGGTATATCACTGCTCTAGTGTGATGGGTACCCTTAAATCAAACCACCTAGCCTTCATATATTAAACATTAGACCTTGGACCTTAGGGCCTATGAACCATAATAATGTTAAATTGCCATCATGAACCAATTTTCTTCATATATAAGCATACATGCATAACCATGCATTCATACATTTGTGGACTAAGAACTAATGAATCAATGGTCAACCTAAAACCCAAAAACTTTGAACCCATTAAACTATCCATAAACTTTCAAGCCTTAGACTAGATTCTTCTTCTCCACCTTTGTTTAGGTTTTGGACCATCATGATTTGATCTGAATGTTTCTTTTGAAAGGTACAAATGGAAAGCACAGCACCCGGCATGGATGCCATAGAGACACTTTTGGCCATATTACTCAGGAAGCAAAAGGATAACTTTCGTATTGCTTTAGACCATGCCCTTGATACATAGCGCCAATCCATCCTTAATGAGGTAAAAACAATGATGGGTCAAGGAAAAAGTGTCCACCAAACTAATGCTCTTAAAGCACCTTCATCCCTTCCACCAAGTCTCATTATTGATCTGACAAATAATGGGAAAGTTCTTGAAGTTGTCCTTCTCACACAAGCTATCAATTTGAATGATCGCACAACTCCATCCTCCTTCCCGAATCTTTTTCATGAAGGAGAAGGCTTCAACCCGACCGAAACTAAAAGCTGATGGAAAAATTTGAAGCTATGGAAATGCTTCTGTTAGGATCCAAACCAGGGAGCCGCGATGGTCCAAGGGTACGGGATCCGCCTAAGGCTACCAGTACCACGATGAACTCCTAATATAATATATCTAATACACAAAACTATATTCTTTCTAATAGATCATATATCACACAAGTTCATTCATGCTATACTATATTATACCTCATGCCAAATCTCATACATAAACATTATGCCAATGTCCTGCCAAAAATCCGGCAGAGTTTCCTCTGCATTTTCAACATGCCAATTTACCAATTTATCAATTAAGCATTTCCAATATCACTTCCCAACTCAACTCCATCGCTACATCATCAACTCATCCATACTTCTCAATTCACAACATAAACCATTATCATATCATACCTCCTATAATAACAAAAATAGGCAACTATATCAACAACCACCATAGATAAATACATACATACCAAATCTAATTACTCATACTTTTGATTACAGTACCATAGAGCTACTAGACAAATTTTTTGGAATAAAAGATTAATTCATAATATTTACATAGATGTGTCAAAATGTCAACGGCGGGGAAAGATGAGCCCGTGGAACTCGGACCTCACTGTCACCTGAAAAGATTTATAACTACAGGGGTGAGTATAAAATACTCAGTAAGTATATACAAAAATGCATGAGAATTATATACCATTTAAGCTGAACCGAAACCTGAAAAGGTTAGTAGCAATATAGCCAAGGATAGAACTAATAGTACTGAAAATATGTGGTACAAGTGAAGAACTATAAGAATGGCATATGAAATATTCAAAATATGGTGAATGATAATAACATGTAGTATGAGTCACATCACATATGATTCAACAGGTAAATAAGGCCAATAAGTCCAATATGCACAATTGTGCTAACCAATATATATATGGCACAATAGCGCGAAACCAATAGTTACATAAGAGTAATCGGCTCTTACGGCTAGAGAATATAACTCCCCTCTCTAGCAAGGGTCAAATAGATACCAGTGTGCACACGGTCGATGGATAATCCCGCTACCCTGTCGTAGTAGCCCTGTTATGTTATCATATGCAAAAGTCTCATATAATGGATATAGGATCACAAATATAGCTCGATTTCACATACAACAACTCATTTTTATATTACATGTATCAAATAGGCATACTAGCCAAAGTTAAGAAATAGGCCCGTCGGGGCCCAGTTTCGCTAGCGCAAATGGCAAGTCAAATTACGGGTCCGTTTTAGGATTTTCGAGGAGTTTCTGGTTCTCTATATTAGGAACACATTTAGATGGACTATTTGGTATCAATTTGAAACTTAGGGATAAGGGAAAGCATTGGGCCAAGTATCGGATTAAAACACTTTCTAGGCTTCGAGTTATAACAGTATGAAGTTTTAGACAATTTAGGTCAGTTTGGCTAGTCATTTTAGGTGCCAATTTGACATTGCAAATAAAATCAGTGTTTCTATGTATCAAATCAAATAAAATGCATATGTTATGCCATATTATGTATAAATGCAATGATTGTATATAAAAACTTACTTCCAAAAATGTAGCTAAGGTGCGAAGCTCCTAGCTAGCCCGTCGACCCCCTAACGGTCGCGGCAACTGCCCGACTGGTCCCTTCCTCTGGAGGCTCGCCTAAATTTAAATATTTACTCTCCGTAAGGATTCATTCATCACATATACACACAATACACATCAAATTAACATATATTCACAATCAATGGTCACATTTCCTATCAAAGGACAATTTTGCCCTTTTTGCATATATAGGCCATTCGACCAAAGCCAATCTTTGGCTATAAAGGTTTAAACCTCATATTATTTATACAACACATTAATTCATACCTATATTAACATATCAAAGTAAGTTTGGGCTTATGTTCAAGCCTAGGTTTCATGCCAAAGCATTTTGAACTTTATAGGTCATAAAGACCTAAAATCAATTCCAACCTAAATCAAGCATACCAATCTCTTCCTATATGCTTCAATTACCTATTAATTAACCATATCACATAGACCTAACAAATTGCATAGACCTAACAAATTGCACACACATGTACTTCATAAACCCTAATTCCAGCTCAAATCAATTCGGCCCAAAGGGGCTTGATTACCAAAGCTTGATTTTTCCAATTCAACTTCATAATTCAACAATTAAACACACCAATTTAACACTTCTAAGCCTAATTGCACAAAATCAAACCAAATTCCTCATGCTTTCCCTAAATAGGTTCGATTTTGGGGGGTTTTCCCAAATCAACATTTAAACTTCCAATTACACTTGCAATTAACCAATTCAAGTTACCAATTATACTTTTAAACAATTAATTTCACTAAAACCAAGCAAATTCCCTATTTTCCCCAAATGAGGCATTCGGCCAAAAGGGGGTTTTCTCCCTTTTAGTTTATTCTTCAATTTTAGGTATTCAAATATCAATTCACTAAGCCAATTAAAGATTCAAACATCCAATTACAGAATTTTAGAAGACATTCTACACCAAAACCCTAATTCCTATTTGGTTCCATGGTCCATTAAAAAATTAAAATCCAACTCATGTTTAAACATTCAATTCACATCAATTTAATCCATTAAACATCATTTATACAATCAATTATTCAATTAAAGTACCAAAAGCATTTTCCTCCAAATAAATTCAGCCACCAAGAAAATTGCAAAATAGATGTTTAATTCCACCATTCAAGCATCCAAACAATATTTAAATGTAGGTAAATCACTAACCAACCATAAATTTAGACTTACCTTTAAAATTTCTTGAAGTGGCCGAACCCTAGCCCTCAATTATCACAACCAAAATGGAATTTAAGCTATGGTTTAAGAAATGGAAGATAAATCATGAAGATTCTCTCTCAAACTTAAGGAAAATTTCTCCAAATCTTGCTTGAGCTTCAATGGCCGAACCAAAAGGGAAAATTTTCTCTTCTTTGGTGTTGGTGGTCACGGCTTTAGAGGGAAAAGGGAGAGCATGCAGATTTCTTTGATTATAATAAGAGTTAGTGAGAATTTTCCATAGGATCGCATGCAACCAATCTCACAAAGTGCACTTTAGAACCTACACATGCATCCTTTAGATTAGAATGTACTAATACTTTATTCCATTGAATCAAGATGAGTGAAAGTGCTATTCACTCCTTCCTCTTTCACTTTTGTTTTAATTGGGTCCTTATAAAATATCAATTAAATTCCTAATTTTTATTTCCTTTTGCAATCAAGTCCTATCATTTTAGTAACCTAATTTGGCTATTTTATTTTGTTTATTTATTTTATTATCATCATTTTGTTTTATCCAAACAATCAACCACACATGTAAACACATCAAATTAATTTCAAATAATTAAACAAAAATTCCCGAAGGTCCTTAAATATACTAGGCTCGGTTAGGACTTGGTGTTATATTCCACCGCACTTCAAATAAATTCGTCCTCGAATTTAAATAATAACAAGGTTTAAAATCAAATACCTGAGTCACTGAAGATCTGAGGGTACTTCTTCCTCATCTCCAACTCACTCTCCCAAGTACACTCCTCTATTTTCCTGTTACGCCACAAAACTTTTACCATCAAAATCTCTTTGTTACGAAGTTGACAAATTTATCGGTCTACTTTCTCCACTGGGATCTCCTCATATGACAACTCCTCATCAATTTTAATGTCCTATGGCTAAAGGATATGCGAAGGGTCTAACATATATTTACTTAGCAAAGATATGTGGAATACCGAGTGCACATATCTCAAATTAGGTGGGAGGGCCAACCGATAAGATACACTACCAATCCAATCAAGAATCTCGAAAGGCCCTATAAACCGAAGGGACAACTTCCCTTTTCTTCCAAATCTCATCACCCCTTTCATAGGTGATATTTTCAAAAATACATGATCACCTACGAAAAACTGTACATCTCTCCTCTTTGAATCCGTATAGCTTTTCTGACGGCTGAAAGTTGTTCTAATTCTGTCCTTAATCAAAGGAACTTTCTCAATCATCTCCCGAATCAAATTCGGCCCCTCCAACTGTTTCTTATTAGGTTCCACCCAACACACGGGTGATCTACATTTTCGTCCATACAATGCCTCATATGGTGACATGCCAATCGTGGAGTGGTAGCTATTATTATAAGCAAACTCTATCAGTGGAAGATACTGATCTCAACTACCTTTTAAGTCCAAAACACAGAGACGTAACATATCTTCCAATGTTTGAATCGTACACTCTGATTGACCATCTGTCTGAGGGTGAAAAGCAGTACTAAAATACAACCGAGTAACCAATGCTTCTTGAAATTTCTGCCAGAATCGAGATGTGAACTGAGTACCCCTGTCAGAAATAATCACTGTTGGAACACCGTGTAATTGCACAATTTTGTCAATGTACAACTGAGCATACTATGCAGTAGTATAGGTAGTCTTCACCTCTAAAAAGTGAGCCGACTTTGTTAATCAGTCTACTATTACCCATACTGAATCATAGCCCATCTGAGATCATGGTAATCCCACCACAAAATCCATGGTAACCTGCTCGCATTTCCATTCCGATAACTCTATCTCCTGTAGCAACCCATAAGACTTCTGGTGTTCAAATTTCACCTGTTGACAAGCTAGATAGGTAGATACACATCGAGAAACATCGCCCTTCATATTTGGCCACTAGTAATGAGCTTTCAAATCATGGTACATTTTTGTTGTACCAAGATGTACTGTATAAGGAGAGTAATGTATCTCTCGCATAATCTGCCCCCGAAGCCCCTTCACATCTGGTACACAGAATCGCCCTTTACATTTCAATACCCCTCTATCTTCTCTGAAATCTGGAGCTTTCCCCTCTTGTAACAACTCTCTAATATGAACTAGCTGCGGATCAGCATTATAAGAGCTTTTAGTCTCATTAAGTAACAGTGGTCTCACCTGAAACTGTGCCACTAGTACTGACTGTTGCCCTTTAGTCTCCAAATCAAACTGTAGGCCTATAGCAAATAACTCTCGAAGATCCTGTACCAAAGACCTCTTTGTAGCTGATACATGCGATAAACTTCCCATCGATTTACGGCTCAAAGCATCTGCTACTACATTTGCTTTCCTTGGGTGATAAAATATTTGACAATCATAGTCTTGTAATAGCTTTACCCACCATCTCTGCCGCAGATTTAACTCTTTCTGCTGCAATAGATACTGGAGACTTTTATGTTCAGAGAATATTTCACATTTCACCGTATAGTGATAGTGTCTCCATATCTTCAAAGCAAAAATAACCGCTGCTAACTCCAAGTCATATGTGGGATAGTTCACCTAGTGCTTTTTTAGCTGTCAAGATGCATATACAATCACATTCCCATCTTGCATCAATACACATCCCAAACCAATTCTGGAAGCATCACAATAAATGGAAAACACACCAGTCTTAATAGGTAGTACCAAAACTGGAGCACTCGTAAGACAGTTCTTCAAAGTCTGAAAGCTCGTCTCACACTTATCATCCCACTGGAACTTTACATGTTTCCTGGTTAGATTCGTTAGAGAAGAAGCAATTTTAGAAAAGTCCTTCAAAAATCGACAGTAGTATCCTACCAAACCAAGGAAACTACGTACTTCCGTAACTGAGGTAGGGCGTGGCCAATTTGCGATCGCTTCAACTTTTTGTGGGTCGACTTTAAGACCGTCCTTCCCAATATCATGCCCCAAAAAGGTCACTTCCTTCAACCAGAATTCACATTTAGAAAGCTTCGTAAAAAGATGATTCTCCCTCAAAGTTTGTAATGTGATTCTGAGGTGCTCCTCATGCTCTTCTCTGCTTTTAGAGTACACCAATATATCATTAATAAAATCAATGATGAACCGATCAAGATAGGGTCGGAATACTCGATTCATCAAATCCATGAAAGCTGCGGGAGCATTTGTTAACCCAAATGGCAGTACCAAGAACTCATAATGGCCATATCGAGTTCTGAAAGTAGTTTTCCAAATATGCTATGCTTTAATCCGCAACTGGTAATACCTTGATCTCAAATCAATTTTTGAAAAGTAGCAAGCTCCCTGCAATTGATCAAAGAGATCATCAATCCTGGGTAACGGGTATTTGTTCTTCACAGTCACTTTGTTCAACTGTCTATAATCGATACATATCCGAAGTGACCCATCTTTCTTCTTAACAAATAAAACTAGAGCTCCCCAGGGTGAACTGCTAGGGCGAAAAAACCCATTTTCAAGGAGTTCCTACAACTGCACTTTTAGCTCTTTCAATTCAGGTGGAGCCATATGATACAATGCAATAGAAACCAGATCAATACCTGGATATACATCAATCTCAAACTCTATCTCCCTTTCAGGAGGTAACCCTGGTAGATCATCTGGAAACACATCCCAAAATTCCCTTACAATAGGAATATCATCCAATGTAACTGATGCTTTAGTAGTATCAACTACTACAGCCAAATACGCCTCATATCCCATCTGAATCAATCGACTAACCTCGATCACCGATATTAAACCCGATACACATCTATTTACTTCCCCCTGGAAGCTAAAGGTCTCTCGATCACCAAGTCTGAAATCTATACGTTTCATAAAATAATCAATCACAACTTTATGGGCTGTCAACCAATCCATGCCTAGAATGACATCAAACTCAAGCATAGGCAATTCAATCAAATCAGCATATAACACATGATCACATATAGTCACAACACAATGCTCATATATAAAAACCATAATAATATTTCCCCCTACGGGTGTAGCAACATCCAATGGCATCGATAATGGTTTCCTATCAATCTCTAATCTCTCAGCATATACAAGTGAAACAATTGAGTGTGTGGCACCCGAAACAAATAGCACATAAGCAATATCAAGCTGTATAGAAACCATACCAACAACCGTGTCATGAGAACTCTGAGCCTGCTGTGGGGTCATAGCAAAAACTCTCCCCTGACCCCTGCCAACAGCTAACTGGCCTGATGTCTGACTTGCACCTGATGGTCTACCCCTACTAGGTCCCCCTCTGCCCATCTGAACTATTGGCTGAGACCCTGTACTACCTGCCGGCTGCGGAGTTAACATAGGACAATCTCTATAGAAGTGGCCAAACTGTCCACACCGGAGACATGCTCCTTATCTCATCCGACACTCCCCAGCGTGCCTCCTTCCACAATGTCTACAAATAGGTGGCTCTGAGGTCATCTGTCAGGGCCTACTAGAGCCCTATGAATAAACAGGAGCAGTAAATCTCCCTCCCTGCTCTTTATACTATGGTCTCCCCTGTCTCTGAGATGAAACTAAGTGTCCTAACCTATGAGGTAATCGAACTAACTGCTGCTGTGAAGATCCCTCCCCAGGCCTCCGAAACTCACCACCTCTACCCCTCTTCCTCTGGTCTTTCACAGATCTCTCTTCTCTGTACTTAGCTTCCATATGGGAAGCTTTATCAATAACTTTACCCAGAGAGGTAAATTCCATAACTATGAGGGCATTAAACAATGGAGCATGCAACCCTCTCCTAAATCTGTCAATCAGGTCTACCTCAGTCAGGGCTATCCTCCTCACATACTTACTCAATTGTCTGAACTCCCTGGCATACTCGGGAACACTAAGATTGTCCTGACTCAACTGCTCGAATTTAACAATGTTCCCTGATCTAAGCCCTTCAATCAAAAACTCATCCATTAACTGCTGTTTAAACTCAGCCCAAGTCATCGGGTCATCACTATGGATATTCTCATCTATATGCTCATTAAACCAGGTAGAAGCATCCTTCTGTAACAATAAACCCACCAGTTCTATTATTCTGGCATCAAAATAGGGTAGCTTCCTAACAACCTTATCCACCTCCTCCACAAAGTCACTAGGATCTATGCCATATTCCCCTGCATATGTGGGTAACTGAAATCTTCTAAATTCTGACATAGTAACCCTACCCTCAGGTATAATTCGGCAACCCCTCTGCCTCAAATGATCAACAGGCACTAAGGGTGCCTCAGGCCGTATTTTAGGCTAAATGGATGGTGGGGGAGGCTGCTGCACTGGTGCAGGCTGTGCTGCCAAATGAGTCTGTAATATCTGCAATATTTCCCTCCTAAATTCCTACATCTCCTGCCTCTAGGGTGCATCCCCCGCCATAAAAGATTCAGTGCACCTACGACTCCTAGATGGTTCAATCGCCTGCACTGAGGCATTAGAGGCAACTTCCTCCTCACCACTCAACTCTTAATAATCCTTGTCAATTACAGGAAGATTCGGTCTCGAAGCGTGCTGAGACATCCTCACACATTATAAGAAAACATAGAATCAAATCAAAAAGAGAAATTTCATATGGGTACGCAAAATATAAAGCAATGACGATGATTGTACTTTGACGATATACAAATACCTATGCTCTATGGTATAAGGGTTATATATATAGCATGCTTACAATATAAAGCAAATAGAACCTTTGGCTCTGATACCACCTTTGTCACGACCCAAACCAGGGAGCCACGACGGTCCAAGGGTATGGGATCCACCTGAGGCTACCAATACCACGATGAACCCTTAATACAATATATCTAATACACATAACTATATTCTTTCTAGTAGATCATATATCACACAAGTTCATTCATGTTATACTATATTATACCTCATGCCAAATCTCATACATATACATTATGCCAATGTCCTATGGAAAATCCGGCAGAGTTTCCTCTGTATTTTCAACATGCCAATTTACCAATTTATCAATTAAGCACTTTCAATATCACTTCCCAACTCAACTCTATCTCTACATGATCAACTCAACCATACTTCTCAATTCACAACATAAACCATTGTCATATCATACCTGTTATAATACCCAAAATAGGCAACTATATCAACAACCACCATAGATAAATACATACATACCAAATCTAATTACTCATACTTTAGATTATAGTACCATGGAGCTGCTAGACAATTTTTTTGGAATAAAAGATTAATCCATAATATTTACATAGATGTGTCAAAATGTCTACGGAGGGGAAAGATGAGCCTGTGGAACTCGGATCTCACCGTCACCTGAAAAGATTTACAACTACGGGGGTGAGTATAAAATACTAAATAAGTAAGTATATATAAAAATGCATGAGAATTATATACTATTTAAGTTGAACCAAAACCTGAAAAGATTAGTAGCAATATAGCCAAGGATAGAACCAATAGTACTGGAAATATGTGGTACAAGTGATGAACTATAAGAATGGCATATGAAATGTTCAAAACATAGTGAATGATAATAACATATAGTATGAGTCACATCACATATGATACAACAGGTAAATAAGGCCAATATGTCCAATATGCACAATTGTGCTAACCAATATATATATGGCACAATAGCGCGAAACCAATAGTTACATAAGAGTGATCGCCTCTTACAGCTAGAGAATATAACTCCCCTCTCTAGCAAGGGTCAAATAGATACCAGTGTGCACACGGTCGACGGATAATCCCGCTACCCCGTCGTAGTAGCCCTGTTATGTTATCATATGCAAAAGTCTCATATAATGGATATAGGATCA
>CANXYC010232613.1:0-21353 GCA_948193065.1 Aleurites moluccanus | reverse complement strand
CTAGAACTAATTCAAATAACATGCATAAATACCAATTTCATGCATAAATATATATAAGCATAACAATATAAAGAAATTAAAAATCTCCCCCCAAAGTTCTCTATATGGATTTGGTTCAGGCTAAGCTGAGGTGTTACATAAAATTTGTGGTTTAATTTTTCTACCTTTAGCAATGAAAAGCCAACTATTAGAAGAACCAAAACAAACGCGGGAAGTTGAAACTGATATTTTCATTATTGTTAAAATCAGATCGGATCGATCGATCGAATTGAAAAATAGAAAATCAAATCAATGATTGATTCGATCAATCTTCATTCACCTATCTTCTAAAAATGAGTTAAAAAAATATGTGAATCGGCTAGTTAACAATGAATTAATCGAATCAGATATATTTTATCGGTTTGAGTAGATCATAATTTTTTATTATTTATTATTTTTATTTTATTTTATTTTATTTTTATTTTTGATCAAAATAACGTCATTTTTATCAAGTAAAAACAGCACCGTTTTAAGTTAAAAAAAATTAAAAGAATTTCAATAATTTTGTTTCAATTTTATCCATTTTAAGTTAACTCATGACTTTATTACATATTATTTTATTGTGTGAGTAGATGTTTAAGCAAGTGAATGTCCATAACTTACTATATATATAAATTTTGACTTAATATGATTGAATTAACACTATAAAATATATAATCTTATATAAATTATTAATTTAATCATAATTATATTATATTTATTTATATATATATATATATATATATATATAAAATATGTGTATATATAATTTGATAACGTCATTTTTATCAAGTAAAAACAGCACCGTTTTAAGTTAAAAAAAATTAAAAGAATTTCAATAACTTTGTTTCAATTTTATCCATTTTAAGTTAAATCATGACTTTATTACATATTATTTTATTGTATGAGTAGATGTTTAAGCAAGTGAATGTCCATAACTTATTATATATATAAATTTTGACTTAATATGATTGAATTAACACCATAAAATATATAATCTTATATAAATTATTGATTTAATCATAATTATATTATATTTATTTTTATCATATATATATATATATATATATATATATATACACTGGTTATTTTCAGTTTCATCAATTAAATTTTGATCAAATATCTAATTCTTTATTTTTACTGATTCTTTAACTAGTTTGATTTTAAAAATATTGTATATTTTGAATTTTCCCTTCATACATATTGAATACAAAAAACTAATTGGACTGCTGATGTGTGACTTCAACACTCAGCATATTATGTATTTTATTTAAGTTTTGCATAATTATCATAGTTTTAAGAATGGATGAATCCGTATAATCGATAATCGATCTTATTTTTTATATGATCAGATTTTTTTTATTTAATTTTATAAAAATTAGTCATATTTCAATTGAATCGATCTGATAATCAATAAATTTATGATTATTTCAAGTTATTGAAATATTAATATCTGACTTATGAAAATATTAAAAAATTACTGACTATCTAAACTAAATATCAATTATTATTAGTTTTATGATATATATATATATAATAATAAAAAATTTTATAATATTTAAAATATATGTCATTTTTAATTTTAAGTATGTGATTTTTTTTTTAACAAAAGCATATGTAATTTGTTTCATTAATAGTTAAGGGGTTCAAGCCACTAACATTGTAATTTTAAATTATGAAAAATTGCTACGTGGATTTTCCAATTATCAACGTGGTAATTTATTTTTTTTTAAATAAAATATTGAAAATTAATAATTTTGAAAAGAAAATAAATTTTAAATTTTAAAAATTATAAATATTTTAAGTTTTAAAATTACAAATATTTTAAAAATAAAAAAAAAATATTTAGACTTATAATTTTAAGATTAAAATAAAATGCTGAAAAAATAATAATTTTAAATTATAAATAATTTAAAAAATCAAAATTAAAACTAAAATTAAAAAATCTTCAAAACATTTAGATATAAAATTTTAAGATTAAATAAAATATTGAAAATTAATAATTTTGAAATAAAATTATAAATATTTTAAAAAATAAAAATAAAAAATCTTAAAAATATTTAGATTAAGATTTTATAATAAAAATTAAAATTAAAATTTAAAATTTATTTTATTTTAATTTCAAAATTATTAATTCTTAATATTTTATTTTTAAAAATAAATAGATTACCACGTGTCATTTTTTCAAAATTAAAAATTAAAATAGTGGAGTCCATGTAAGACACATCAGTGCCAGATAGGTACTTATTAATAGTGTTAATGACCTGGATCCTAACAACTAATGAAACAAACCATATACTCCTCTATATTATTAAAAAAAAAAAAAAAATACACATCTAAAATTGAAAATGATTCAAATCATATAGTATTTTTTTTTACTCATATATATATTTGTTAAAAATATATTATTTCATTTAAAACAAATTATATTATAAAACTAATTTTAATAACCATTTTTCAATTTAAATTAACAATAAAATTAAATATATTATAAAATAAATTTAAACTCTTAAGCACTAAACATTAAATTTCTCTCATTTTTATTTAAAAAATTATTATTAATTTAAAATTCTTATTATCTATTTATTCTATTATTATTGTATAAATTTTGAAATTATTTATTAAAAAAATTATTTTATTCAAATTTATTTCACATTATTCTATTAAATTGTTTATAAAATTTATATTTTTTATATTATATAATATTAATTTTTACTTCTACCGATTCAAACATCATGCTGGATTTAAAAAATATTAATATATATATATATATCAATACTTTTATCTCATATTATATATTCCTTCTATTTCAAAATAAATATTTTAATTGTAAAATGTATAATTATTAAAAAAAAAAATTATTTATTTTAACCTTTCTAATTTATTTATTATTTTAATTCACTTATTTCTATAATCTCCATCTATCTTCCTAATTTCTCATATTTTATATCTCTTAAATATAAAAATAAAAATATTATTATTATGTTAAGATAAAATATAATTTGAATGAGATAATTAAATTGGGATATATATATATATATATATAAAAATTAAGATATTTATTGATTATCATTATTAAATATTAAGTACCCTATTATAATCAACTAAAATACAATTGGATTCATAGAAAAGAAAATCATTGTTATTTATTATATCTTGGTATCATAATAGAAAATTAAAAATCAATTTAGTAAAATTAAGGAACTCATTTCTTCAAAATTATTATTTTTTTTTTCAGAAATGTATAGGAGTCAAAATTATGTGGAATTTGTTTGCATAATTGCTCAATATTGTGAAAATGGAGTTTAAAGTTTAAAATTGATTATCAATGTTTCATTAAAATAAACTAGTACTACTCATTGTTGATTCACATTTGGACAATAAATTTTATAAGTAAACAACTCATTTCTTTTCTTCTGATTTTTTTTTTATTGAAAACTTGAAAATTTAAGGAAAATAAAAGCAAATTGTAGTTGGTAATGAGAAAGCTAGGAAAACAATAATTTTTATTCTTAAAAACTATGATTTTTTTTTTTTTTTTGAAAATTGGTTTAAATTCAAATAGTAGACCAATAGGAGAAAAGAAAGTGCCTCTGTTTTGAGGTTCCAACTGTCAGCAACATTGGAACAAATATAGGTTCTAATGGCGCTCTCAAGAATAATGAAACAAACTCAAAACCTCTGCAAATCAATTAAACCCATTAATCCAAATTCTATTTCTATCAGAAACCTCTCTACACTTTCTTCAAATCTCACCAGCATTACCAGTGACTTTGTCTCCATTTTCACCAGACAACCATTTTGTCCTGACAACCCAGAGTTGCTAAATCTTGCTCCAATGCTAAATGCCAAAGTTGTTGAATCTGTGTTAAAAGCTTTCAAAAACTGGAAATTTGCTTATACTTTTTTCTTTTGGGCATCGAATCAATATGGGTATAAGCACAATATCTATACTTACAATGCCATGGCATCAATCCTATCACATGCTCGACAAAATGCCCCATTGAAAGCTTTGTCTGTTGATATCTTGAATTCTCGTTGTTCAATGACTCCAGGGGCTCTGGGTTTCTTTATTAGATGTTTGGGCAGTGTGGGTTTAGCTGATGAAGCTAATTTGTTGTTTGACCAAGTTAAAAAGATGGGTCTTTGTTTGCCAAATCTTTATAGCTATAATTGTTTGTTAGAAGCTATTTCTAAGTCTACATATACTTCTGTTGGTCTGGTTGAGATGAGACTGAAAGAGATGCGTGATCAGGGGTGGGGGTTTGATAAGTACACTTTGACGCCAGTATTGCAGATTTATTGTAATGCAGGGAAGTTTGAGGAAGCTTTGAATGTTTTTAATGAGATTGATAGTCATAGTTGGGCGGATGCATATGTGTTCTCAATCTTGGCGTTATCTTTTAGCAAGTGGGGTGAGGTCGATAAGGCTTTTGAGTTAATTGAAGAAATAGAAGATCAAAACATTAGATTGAATGAGAAGATTTTCTGTAATTTAATTCATGGATTTGTAAAGCAATCCAGAGTGGATAAGGCCCTCCAATTGTTTTATAAGATGCAGAAGTATGGTTTTTCTCCTGATATTTCACTTTATGATGTGTTAATTGGAGGGCTCTGCACGAAGAAAGAGCTTGAGAAAGCTCTGTCTTTGTGTTCAGAAATGAAGGTGTTCAAAATCCAACCTGATGTTGCAATAGTTACCAAGCTCCTATCTTCTTTTTCTGAAGAAGGAGAAATAATCCGAATACTTGAGGGAGTCTACAAGTATGTGGATGTAGAAGCTCTGACTTTGCTTTGCAATTCTGTTCTAAATTCTCTTGTTAGCGACGGCTTGATAGATAAAGCTTATTGTCTTCTTCAGGCAATGATCGGAAATGATTACGATGATAGTGTTGAGTTATATAAGCTTTTCCAGGACAAAAAAATGGTTCCTCCTAATACTGCTAGTTTTACTATTGTCATCAATGGTTTGATCCAGGCTGGCAAGTTGGACTTGGCTTTTTGCCTCTTTCGAGATATGGCTCAAATTGGTTGTAATAGATCTTTAGTAATTTATAATAACTTAATTGATGGATTCTGCAATTCTGATAGATTGGAGGAAAGTTATGAGCTTTTGAGAGAAATGGAAGAGTCAGGATATGAGCCAACCCAATTTACTCATAACTCCATGTTTGGGTGCCTATGCAGGAGAGGGGATGTTTCTGGAGCCCTTGATCTGGTAAAGAAGATGCGTGTTCATGGCCACAAGCCTTGGGTAAAACATTACACCTTGCTGGTAAAGAAAATGTGCAAAAATGGAAAGGCAATAGAAGCTTGCAGGTTTCTTGCTGACATGATTCGGGAAGGTTTTCCACCTGATATAATTGCCTATTCAGCATCAATGGGTGGCTTAATTGACATTGGAGAAGTTGATCAAGCATTGAAGCTATTCCATGACATTTGTGCTCGTGTCCATTGTCCTGATGTGGTTGCTTACAACATATTGATAAAGGGGCTTTGTAGGTCCCAAAGAATTGCAGAAGCACAGGTTCTTTTCAATGAGATGGTGATGAAGGATCTAATTCCCTCAGTTGTTACCTATAACTCGCTTATAGATGGCTGGTGCAAAAATGGTAGGATCGATGAAGCCCTGCTTTGTTTTTCCAGTATGCCTGCAAAGAAAAGTGAACCTAATGTCACTACATACACTACTTTAATAGATGGGTTATGTAATGTTGGAAGACCTGATGATGCTGTGATGTTATGGAGTGAAATGGGGAGAAAAGGGTGCACTCCTAATGAAGTTGCTTTCATGGCTTTTATTCATGGTCTTTGCAAGTGTGGTAGGCCTAATGCAGCTCTGGTTCATTTGCGTGAGATGGAAGAGAAGGGAATGGAACCAAACACATATGTTTATATAGCCTTAATAAGTGCTTTCCTCACCGACTTAAACCTCCCTTTGGCTTTTGAGATATTGAAAGAGATGATTGACAAGGGAAAATTCCCAGATCTGCTTGATAAGAACTATAGAATTGTAAGAGATGCCATACTTAAGTTCTCAGAAGATGCCAGGACTTCATCTGGTGTTAGAAGTCTTATAGTTAGCGGTAGCATTCCAACGATAAGTCTCTCAGATATTGGAATTGATGGTGGAGACAAAGGAGATCCATGACATTAGAGATTTATAGTCAAAGAAATTGTTTAACTGTAGTCTGTACACAAAAGCTTTGCATAATACTTGATCAGATGTATACCTAAACATGTTCAGAGATAATGCAATGTTTTGTTCGGCTATAATTGCCGGAGCTAATATTTTTTTTGTTTCGTGTAAATTGCATGCTGAAGTCTTTGAGCTATAGCATGTCTTTCTTTCTTGAATTCAAGTATCTATTACAGTGAGCCCTATCTCAATGCAGATCTCTACCTGCAAAATATAGACATAAAAATGGCTGTAGCTGCTAAATGATCCATCAATTTATGAAAGGGGACCTGGTTTTGTTGTAGGTTTCTTGGGGTATTATGGAACTGAAATAGATTTAATGCCCTTGGCCGTGATTATTCGCAGTTCATTCATGACATGAAAGGCTAACTGTAATTTTATCATTGAACTTGGCTCGTATGAGAAAGTGAGGCTAATGCTCATTGAAGAAAAACACATGAACAAGCTTGAAACTATAACAAAACTTTGTCACCCTTCAATTTTCTATCTGCTGTGATTCCAAGTCTCATTTTACAGCACTGAATGTAATTAGAACCTGATAATTAATTATGCAATTATACAGAAGATTTAAGGATGTAGCTTGTTGGCTTTTAAACCAATGATTAACTGATCCAAGTACAACAAAAGCCTTTTTTAAAAAGAGTAAATTAAATTGTTGGCATTAGCCCTGCCATAGAATTGGCACATACATGTGGCAGAAATGATACATACAAGTGGCATTAATGCAAAACATTAGTCATAACTTTATTACAACGTTATTCAAAACTCTATCTAATACCAAACCAGTCTAATATCTATTAATAAAATGAGCTTCCAGATCAAAATCCCTTTTTTAGGGTAATTTAAACAAGATTTCATAATACTGAGAAAATGTAACGCGTTTCCAGCCACTTTCCGCCATATAATTTGTAAATAAATCATATATCTATCAGCAAGAGAAAGCATCAGTCATTCAGCTTTTCAAAAAACATTTAGAAGGGTAATGGCTTTATCTTGTCCAAGTAGTTTCATCCTCTGACTAATTGCAAACCAAAATCAACAGAAACAAGCATTAGACAGAGAATAATTTAGTAAACGTTTTATTATACCATATTTTCATCATGAACACTTGTGAAATATAACCCCATATATAAGATGAATCAGAGACGAGCTGATCTCTTCGTTTTCTTGGACAATAGTTGAATCCAATGCACTAGCCCTTTAATTAATTGGTTGTTATCTCTGATCGACCTATTGTTTACTAGTCATCAGTGCCAAAGTATCGATCACCAAACTCGCCCATACCCGGTATGACACGGAATTCTTCATTTAATGCAACATCAATCTCCGATGTGACAATTTTCAAGGATGGGAACCTTTTGCAAACACAGTGGATACCCTCGGGAGCCTAAAGTTCCAAAAGAGGCATAAAGTAAATGTAAGCAATCTCAACATCAAAATATGACAACCTATATAAAGGATAACTCACAGATATCAGGTTTAGGAATATGACGTGGGATTCTGGGACTCCCTTTTGTATGAGTAGTTCTATTGCTTGGTTGGCCGAGTTACCTACAAGGAAATCAACATAGTATCACCCATTGGCAACCACGCATAAGTGTGTAAATAGACAAGTACTTCAAAGTTCAAGTAACCTTAAATGACTGAAGTTTTTATGTATCACTCATGGTGTGACTCTCTATTTGCAACAAGATTTTATGTCCCAATTTAAAACTCTGACTACTATTGAGAACAAAATGGAAGCAATGAATAGCAGTAACAGTCCAAATCTATGAGACAATGCTTTGTCAATAATTTCAATAGGAAAGCACTCCAAATTTTTTCAGCTACCAAACGGCCAGAATCCTGTACCAAAATAATCCAAATGCAAACAAGAGCTGGTGTACTACACATGTACTCTTTCGGTCACAAATTGAAAAGCATCTCTCCACATACAAATAATATAAAACTTTACATTTGCACCAATTTGCTACCAAATGAGAATGAATAATTAGAGGCATGCAGGCAGGCATCGAATAAGTTAAGAGCTCTTGTATTTGGTGATGCCATAAGTGATCCAAATGGAGTTCATATAAGCACAAAGGAAAAGGGAAAATACAAACCCTTCAAGCAAAGAGGGTGATTACCTGTAGCAAGAACTGGATCCAGAAGTAGGACATGCCTTTCTGAAATATCCTTGGGAAGCTTCTCATATATAAGCTGCATAAGTTCGAGACAGCAATTAATTGTTAATAATCCAATACGCATGGACCTTAAAATTAAAAAGGTAAGGGAAGTGGAATGTTTTGGCATGCAAAGCAAATCAAACGCTTCACCTGTTTCCCATTGTCTCCATCACGGTGGATGAGTATTTTGCCAATTTTTATTCCTTTGCAACATGCACGCAGTGCATTTTCCATGCTTTCTCCACTGTAAATGAGAAACAAGACAAACTTGTAAGCATAAAGAAACTGAACATCAATGTCCAAAATGCCCTTTGCAAACATCGGGAACTGCAAACTGGAGAAGTGGATCCAAAGCTTATTGTAACTTCACAGTGTAAGATGAACACTGGCGGTGAATTGCATTCTGCAGAAGTAAGATGTCACTGCCAGTTGCCAGGACTGCAGAAGTCAATACTCATTTAAAGCTCACCTTCGAACAATGGAAACCCCACATAGTTTCTTGCAAAAATCGACCCCAGTGTACACCGATCCTGGAGCAACACTCAATGTTAGCCAATTCAAATTGTTGCATAATTTAAGATAAGAAAAAGTTAAATTCATAAGGCTAACATTCCAGCAACTCAAACATAGCACCCATATGGGCACAGTTCTCCAGGCCTTGAATACGAAAACATTTGCTCCAACACAATAAAACTAATCTTCTATTTCTAGCAACAATTCTTTAATTAAATCATATTCTATAGAGAACAGAACAAAAATCAAAACATTCCCAGTTGCAGCTAAATATTGAGAGAGACTGAGAACAGAAAAGAAACAGAACCAAAGCCTCGCTATTCACTGTCACTAACACACCTGTTGGTGTAATTATTTGCTTCTCTGTGAATGGCAAATGACCAAGACCATGCTCCACAACCTGAAAATGAAACTCAATGGAATTTGTGACTTCCATGTTTTCATAACAACAAATGCGTGAATATTGGTTCATAAATGAATTTTTGCAGAGCTATGCAGAAAGAGTACCAGCCGGATAAGCCGATCTGAGTAAAATACAAAATCATGCTTTGATATTTCCTTGTCTCGGATCAACGTATGCATACCTCTTATCTGTAACATAAGTCATAACATAAGCAAATTCAAACAAAGGATGATTCAGACCCAAAAGACCTAACACACAAACATGGAGACAATATGTATATATAATAGCAGAGGCTAAGGAAGAACTTTGAGCAACACAAGCCTTCTCTACTGATCAAACCATCCTCGTGACATGTACTTGGATTATTAAAACAAAATGTTTTTTACCCTCTTTTCTTCTTTTGCTACTTAATAAAATAAAATAAAATAAAATAAAAAACCTAAGTTCAAACCTTACACTCAACACAACCAAAGAGTGCTAACTTTTTTCTAATTAATTGCATAGGTTTCTAATTTCTTAAACCATCTGATTCCATGTGAGCACCAAAACAGTGCTAAAAAGATGCCACATTGAAATAATTTCCTTTGACCATATGACTAAGCTTTTTAACAACTATAGTGGTCCAACACAACCTCATATGGTGCCACTTTCTGCATTATATCCAAAATACAGGTATTTTCTATCTGACTACTCCACTCTTGTGGTTTGGGCCATGAAACATCAAAGATATGGCCACTAAAACAGCACATTGGACATGCTTTGCCTACTCTAGAAAACAGGGACTAGATTTTCAAAATTCAATTTCTCGCATAATGAAGTATAGCAAAATAAAAGGAAGCACAACAACAAATTAATCAAGTAAAAAATATACCTGAAATGTTGACTGAATAACATTAACATTTGGATATATTTTGCAAAGATCATGTTGACCGAGTTTTGTGCGGATATGTTGCACTATCAAATCAATGGCAACATGATTTTCACCACCCCGGGGTATGATCACATCAGCATACTTCTTTGAAGGCAGAACAAAATCATCAAAAGCAGGTTTCACAAACTTAGCATACTGCAGCATCAACATTACACCATAAAAATCACACAAGGAGCTCAAAAGAGATTAAATCTCAAGAGTTCCACTCATCAGATTGTGCTCTAAGTTCACAACATAAGCATCACTCACTACCAAAAAAGATACAAGTCCGCGACTTTATTCTAGCTCAAATTGGATAGATCAATGGCTAATCCTTCTTTTCAGTGGTGATTCATGAGTATAACATACCAACAAAATATTGATTAAGAAAAGGCACCTTACCTGCTCAAGAACAGAGTTGATGTCCCTACCCCTCTCAACTATGTCACGCCTTATTCGACGAGCAAGCCTCACATCCGCATCTAGAAAGTAGAAACAATTTATTACCAGTAATAAGGAAATAAATACATGTGAAAAAACATAACAATTCAATAAAAGTCAATCCTATTAACCATGTGTCTTATATTTAACAGGAAAAACCAACTCTCTATGTTTATCTTGTAGACACACATGTCCAGACGAGAATTATCCAGCCTAAAGGCTGATAATTTTGGAAACTATGAACTGGACTCTCATTCCTTTTGTCTAAACAGATAAGCATGGTTGTAAAAATATTTATGGTACACATCCTAAGCCTAAGATAGTAATTTCCATTTTACGTTGAACTAAGGGACACATGTCAAGTAGGCACAGCAGGGAAGAGTCTGATGCGCTGCATCTTAATGCTGCTGTGCTACAATGGGTTCAACAAAAGAAGACTTATGGTTGTAAAGGGGGAAAAGTTGATGACATCTTGAGCCCAAAACTGTAGTTGCCATTTTATTGTGAACTAAGGGACACATCTGCAAGTAGGCCAATAAGGCAGAATACTTAAGGCTTTTAAGTGCTGTTGTTCTTATTGAAACATGACAAACTTTGAAATCAGCAATCAACTTACCAATTAGCAATTCAAAATTCCTAAGCAGAGTATGAATTTTCTGACACATATATGCACACGCATTACATTAAAGAGCTGTGAAATGTAGACATGGATTATGACTGTGGTCACTGCAGCAGGGCTGATGAAGAGCTCGAAGGAATGGGTCCAAACCTGTGTCAACAAAAATCTTCATATTCATCAGGTTGCGGACATCCTGGTCATGGAAAACTAGAATTCCCTCCAAGATAATTACATCAGAAGCATTTACCTGACAAAGAATTTTGATTAATATAGCAAAAGGAATGTGAATGGTTCATAGATCAAAACAGCCCTAAGGAGGATAAAAAATAAATAAGAACAAATAGCAGAAAAACCATTTCACTCTAGTACTAAAAATATTTATAGAGAACCGCCAATAAGCAAGGAATACTAGAAGTCACTACTATTTGCTGAGTATTTATGGGACTAGGGCCATTCCAATCAATGAATGGCAGACATTGAAGCTTGACCAACAACAGTAGGCTGACTTGACTCTTAATAATGTCAAATTTTGAATTCTCGAAATATTTTTCACCATAACTAAATGATGTGGTTTGTATCTCCCCTTGATTAATTCTTCTTTTTTCAAAGAAATCTGCCACCTTACTGTTTGCTAAGAACTAAATCAGTAGAAATGAGAAAGGCAAAGAGAATCATGATATGTGAATATTTTTCATCATAACTAAATGATGTGCTTTGTATTTGTAATCTCTCCTAGATTAATTCTTTTTTTTTTCAAAGAAATCTGTCACCTTACTGTATTACTAAGAATTTGATCAGTAGAAGTGAGGCAAAGAGAATCAAGTTATATGAATTTCTTTATATGAACCATGAAGGGCATTACATTATATTAGAATTATGTTAATGCAATAAAAAAAAATAAAATGTAACGTAACTAAGTTTGTGCAACTGAACAAAATAATGATGTAATGTAATTACATATTTAATAGCATCATAACAAGCATAGGGTAAACAAAAGAGTTCACTTTGGGTTGAACACATTGTGAAGTTAGTACCTGCCTAAAGCTATCCGAACAGCGGCGATGACTTTTAAAATCATAAATAGGAACTTGATAAGGTTGCCCGCTCCTGAGCTTTTGAATGCAATCTAAAAGTTGTTTGGTGTCGAAAGCATCTACAAGAAAGACCCCATAATATATTAATAGAGCTTGTACAAAATATTGTTTTAAAAAAAAATTATCAAAACTCAGAAGTTGATTTACCGCCAGAACCACTTCTACAATTTAGAGTCAAATCAAGTATGTGAATTACCAGGATGATCAAAATTATACTCATGGACACGTTCCAATTCAGCAGGAGTCAAACCACGGTAAAATGAATCCTGCAGGAGACCCACAATTTGGAAGGCATTCTGTCAAAGATGAGGGAAAACTCTAAATGGAAATGGAAAAAGAGTAACCCATGTCGGCAAACCTGATTGACAAGAACAACACGGTGATCGTGAAGTTGTTGAATGATCATATCACATACAGTGGTCTTACCCGAAGCTGTACCTCCAGATACACCTATTCGATTATAGAAAAACCCCAATAAAATTGAAGCAAGCAATGCAAATATAAGAAATATACAAAAAATAAAAACCTAAAGCACAAACAATAATGTAACAATTTGCAAAATCATTACATTCCAAAGCAAATAGAGGAAAAACATAATAATTCAATTATGAAAAAAAATAGAACATGGTTTCTAGCATTTTCTAAAAAATAATAAAAACAAAGCAAAGCTTAATAAAATTAGTTTGGCATTTCCACAAGAAAATATGAAAACCGGAGAGAAAGGAAATTACCGATGACAAAGGGCTGTTTGGGGGCTAGTTGGAAAGCAGAAGTTGAAGTAAAAGCGGTGGCGGAAGAAGTGCGTTGAGCTGGTGAAGAAGTGGAGGACAATGGCGGAGATGAGAGAAGGCCGTTGAGGCGTAAGCCGGAGAAGTGAGGCCCCGACGCCTTCTCCATGACGTAGTCTATCCAAATCGTATCCTCCGTCATCGATTCTCGCTCTCTCTATCTTTTCGCGGTTACTGATCGCTATAGAGTTTGAAACTGAAAAATGTGTCGAGAACTATAACTTGTTCTTGTGATTTTTTTTTTCCAGATATATATAGACACGTTTATTTCTTTATTAAATTTAAAATATATATATATTTCAAGATAATTTGTTTTATTTTAAATTAGTTATTTTCGCATTAATTCAGACGTATATTAATATTATTCATTACATTTAAGTATATATTCTAACAGTATATATTTTATTCTCATTAATCTTAAAAATTAATTAAACAGATTAATCTTTATTTTTATTTTTATTTTTTTGTTATTTTAATATTGAGAAGGGAATATATTTTTAATTTATTTTTGTTTTTGTTTTAATTGTGGTGGAATTTTGAATGAGAAGACAGGAATATGCTATTTTGTAGGCAACATCTTCTATTATTAAAATATCAAGATTCTCTTTCCTTAATCAACAAAAAAAATCAATATCTTATACTAGAGCATCTCCAAGGCAGCAGCAATTAGCAGTAAATGAGCTGAAAATTCACTCTAATTGTGCATCAAATTTAACACTAATTTGGTGTTTGTCAACTGGGGAACACTAAATTTAGTGTTTTACTATTTATCAATTTTATTTTTTTATTTTATTTTTTTTAAATTATTTTAAAAATATAATTTATGAAAAATTTTATTATAATATAAATTGTAAATTTTAATAAAAAAATATTAAATATTTATATCTATATTAACTATTACATAGACATTCAAACTAAATATAAGCAATAAAATTAAAATTATTTAAATTTTTACAAAAAATCCCTCATTTTAAAAAAATTATTTAATTTAAATATATAATATATTTATTTAAAATAATACAAATTATAAATAATCAATTAAATATATTTTATTTTATTTTATATATAATCATATTTTAATAAGGTAATAATATTACATATTAATTTTTTATATCATATTATGTTTGTTTTCTTGGTCCGATCAAAGACAAATTATCAAATTTTTTTCTTTAATAGACTATCTTAATTATATGGTGGAAGTTAGGTAGTGTACTATAGTTTAGAAATATTGAAAGTTATGAGAATTTAAACGTTGTATTTTAAATATTGAATAATATAAATAATATATTTTTTAAATTATAAAAATATTAAAAAATTTAGTTGTTAAATTAAATATTATCAAATAATTTAAAATAATTAAATTTAAATTTAATTTTAAATATTGAGAAATGGAAATTTAAATTTAAATTTATTAATTAAATCCATGAGTGTATAAAAAATTTTATTTTAAGCGTAAACAGTGTTAAAAAAAATCATTTACCAACCAAGCTTTAGAATTTGTTCGTTCAAGTTGTCTGTAGTTGTCAATCATTTGGTGCCAAATGCCAAAAGCTGAGTTTGATTGGCCAAAAATTAAAGGAATCATTGAAGGTTTTTTTTTAATGGATTCTTGATAATTTTAGTGGGTAACCTTTGACAAAGCTAGTACTTGAAATGCATCTCGCACCGCAAGCTATTATTGATTTGAAAAATTATTATTAAATTAAATTAATATTTTTAATTTAAAATTTTTTTAATAAAATTAAATTACTATTATAATCAAATCATTAATTTTAATTCGATTTAAATATTTTTAATTTATCAAATTTAAATTAAATTTTTTTTTATAAATCATCATTATTTTATTTTAAATTTAAAGAAAAATACCGATAAAATATAAGTAATAAAAAAATTTTAAAAATAGTTCAATATTGTACAACCTAAAATTTGTCTATTTCATTAATTAATACATTCAAAATTTATATTTTTTTCAAAAATTAAACTCTTTTTTATTTATTTTTAGTTAATTTTCATGGATAATATTTTTTAGAATTCTAAATTAATATTAGGTTAAAAAAATATAATTGTATATAAAATAAAATTAAATATATTTAATTATAATAATAAAAAAAATAATATATATATATAACTTTAATTTGGTTCGATTTAAAATCGAAAAAAAATATTCAAACAGCAAACTAAATTAAATTTTTAATTTATTCTATTTTTTTAAACTAAATCAAATCAAATAAATTATAAAATCATTAATTTCAATTTAATTTAATCAATTTAATTAAATTTAATCAATTCGGCTAATTTGGTTTCCACACAAAACTATACTCTAAAGTGTTGAAGAAATCAACAATATGCCTTGCTTATGAATTGTGATAATGAGCAGTGAAAGAATCTAACTAGGAATGACAATTTTGTTCAACCTCATCAATACTTGCTCAATTCGATTCTATTTATTTTATTTTATTTTATAAATGAGGTGAAGTAGATTTGTATTGGTGAATTCGCTTTAAATTCGTCCTCGTGTATATATATATTATAATTTTATTTTCTAAGTAAAAAAATAATAACACATATTATAAATATATTTATATAAATATATCCTATATTTTTATAAAAATATAATTTTATGTAAATTTGCTCCTTAAAAATAAATGAGTATACATAATGAACATCATTTTACTCTGCACCCAAACACACTCTACCACGGACTCTATGAAAGTATTTGATAAAACGATTGCTAAATGTGCGATTAATATAAAAATGTGATTGTCAAATCGTCAATTGCTAAAAGTAATTTATAACTATTTATAAAATTTATCGATTGAAAAAAAAATTTATTATAATCGAAATTTTTAATTGGTCAACTAAATAATATAAATTTTTTCAATTAACGACGCACATATTCACAATCGACAATTAAAAATATTTAATTGGCCAACTAAATATGAATATAATATAGATAATACCAAAATTCACCCTGTATCAGACTCGTCAGTATCCTTAAATCATACTAATAGTCCTTTTCATGAGATACAAAATGTATTATTTGATAATGTCATTTAACATTTAATTATTTTAATTGTTTTGTAAATTTTATTTTAAAAATTTTAATTAAGTTAAAAATTACTTAAAATAATAAACCAAAATTATTAATTAAAAATTTATACAACATACAATAAATAATTAAATTTTTAAATATTTTTATAAGTTAAAAATTAATTATTTTATTTAATTCTTAAAATTCAGTAGTTAATTTTCAGTTTACCAACCAAGCTTTAATTTGTAGCCTTGAAATTTTCTTTTAAAATTATTCTGAGTGTAGGAAATAAATGGAACTAATTAGTTAATAAATTTTTCCTATCTCTTATTTCAATTGATATTATTTTTCATTGAACTGTATTTCTTTACTTAATGGTTAGTCCATGTCATAGAAATGCCCATTTCCATCTTATAAAGAGGGTATTTGCGCCGTTTAAAAAAAAATGGCATATTTATTTTAAATATTTTTTTTAAGTTTTAAAATGATATTTTAAATTAATTAGTCAAATATTTAAAAAATCGTTTGACTTTTTTTAAATTTCAAAATGATATTTCATATTCATTTTAAATAGATCCGAACACCCTCAAAGTATAAGTCGATCATTTCAGTGCTAAAACAATTTTTTTTCTTTTTCTTTTTCACAATAAATTGCAAAATCTTCAAAACTATATATTTTTTAAAATTGTAAAATTACTTTTGAAATATTAATAAAAAGAATAATATCCAATTAATATGAATTTAATTTAAAATATTTTTTAAATCGATCTGATACATAATTTATTCTGCGTTGTTGAAAAAAATATGGGACACCTGAAATAAAATAGGTGATTTTATATACATATATATATTAATCCAAAGCTGAGAAAATAAAGCAACTAACCAAAATTATATAAACCATTAAATATTTATTCAGCTCATTTCTTAATAACAAATATCCAACAAAAATTAAATGAATACTTAATAATGACAAAAATTATACCATAGGCAATAACCATATGCTCAAGCAAAAATATAAAGCAAAGTGGTGGCTAATGATGAAGCAAGAAAAACAAAGGAAGCAAAAGAGTGGATTGAAGAAACAGAAGAAGCAACAGCTGGAGATGAAGAAGAAGAGTCAGGAGTAGAAGGAGCAGTTCCAGCTTCTATTGTAATTTTGACCTTCATGCCTTGGTCGCAATGGCCTAATGTACCACAAGCGAAGTAACGAGTGCCAGGCTTGGTCAATTTTACTACGTCATTGCCTGTATTCTTGGAGTCTAGTGCAGTACCAAGATCACAATTCTTGTATGCACTCTCACTAGCAAGTTCAACCACACTGTGTAGCCCCGGTGTGTACTTGAAAACTTGAAAATCAAATTAGCAAAATTAAAAAATTAAAATTGAATTAGTAATATAGTAATCGAGTACCTATTTATATAAAAAAAATTAAACAAATGATAAGAGCTCCTAATTAATTAAACGATTAAAATTATTGAGCTAGTAACCAATATGGTAATTAAATGATTGCTTCGAATATCAATTTAAAAGGTTAAAATTCAAATCTAAACAGTTTTATAATACTTTTGTTACATAAAAAAAAAATGTTGGCATAAAGAAGGTATGAAAAGAAGAAGAAATTAAAGTAATTACCTATTTGATCTCCAACTTTAAATTTTGTACCAGAAGTCCATGAATTGAAATCTGTAGATTCCTCCCAACCTTGGCTTCCTCCAACAATATGTTGAGCTGCCAATGCTCTATTTGCAATTAAACCAACAAAAGCCAAAACCAAGAAAATTCTATATTCCATTGTCACTACTCTCTTAATTAATTCACTTCACTTCCTCTAGTGCTTGTTGGAAAAATTCCCTATTATCACATTGTATATATAGTAATATAAAAGACCTAACAAAATAAAATTTATCCCATCTGTCCCCATCATTACTTCTATAAGTCCCAACATCTATTCATTGATAAGGTTTAGTTTCATGACATGAACATGTTAATAACTCTACAAATGTACCACACTGTCCTTTGGTGGTAAATCCTAGAGTGTTTGCCAAAAGGGCATTTATGTAATTGAGAAATAAATTAACCAAGAAAAATGTTTATGGAGTTGAAAGTAAAATACATATTTAGCTAGTGTTTGGATTGCCTTAAAGCAAAATCTAGTTGGTTGAAGATGACACAGAAACAATCTTTACTTTCAAACTAAGCTAGCTATAATTAGCCCTTATGATAATGATAAGTGGTGGGCTTATCTGGAAAAGCTCAAATATTGTTTATAGAATACATTTGACACTTGCAATCTCCCAACAGACCAACAAGAGAGTTTGGTAACTTGATTGTAATCATTAATACAAAAGGTTGAATTTTGGCACATTATTATTATTATTATTATTTGATGAATTTTGCTGTAAATAAATGTGTGAGCCCTCATCTGCTATATGTTTTATTTATTTATTTTGTTTAGGTATTAGGGTTTGAAATTGAACCAGCCTTACCTTCTACAGACTCATTCTTTGGTTTAGGTTGAGCTCTAATCCAACTTGTCACATGCAAGTTCTATAAAAAGGGGATTAGATAGAATTTGTATAGGTCCCGACTAATCTATACTCGAGTTGAAAGAACCTAAGAAAAGGTAAAATTCTTCCAATCACTAATAATTTTATCAGTAGGGTACGGATCCGCGACCTTTACTTAAATAGAAAGAGTGACGAACTAATCAAAATAAGAGTGACGAACTAACCAAACCAACTAGTGATTGGTAATTACACAAGGCTATTTAAGTGTATATATAGTGACAATTTATCAAATTAAAAACATTACTGCTTTTTTATTATAGTTTTATTACATTAATGCCTCCATCAATGCCTCAAAATTAATTTTAGCTAGTGTTGAAGCTTGAGAAATGAATAAACTTGATTGTAGACAATATCCTTGGCATTGAATCCCATAACGAAATCAGCATGAGCATAATCCTTAATGAACTGCACTGTGATCTTATCAACATCATGGAACTTGAAGATGTCAAGTAATAGCTGAACATCTCGAACATCAGAAAGTGCATCTTGCCCTCCATAGCTAATGAAGATTGGAAAGTCATTGGCAATTTTTGTTAGATTATAGATTGGAGGCTTTGCTTCTCCATAATGCTGCATATTATAATTCACATTTTCATAGTTGAATTTTGCTACCACCCCATCTCTAACAGCTGCAAGTATACATTTTAAGATTATCAGTAATTTATCATTTATATATATACCTAAAAAAAATTAAAATCATGATTATAATTTGTATTGAACATTGTAAACGCATGAAATTAATTCTAAATTTAGTGGCGGTGATTTAGGACTAATCAACTTACTTTGAGCTAAGTGAACCATGTTCTTTGTTGCTGTGGATTGAGGCTCATTCTTCAAGAAGAAATCGACTGTAGAAGAATTGAGGCAGCAGTTCTTGCCTTGAATGAGAACAAGTGAAGCATATATAATATTAGTAATTGTTGCGAATATAAAGTTTTAATTCGGTGGTACTGAAATCGTCTCTACAGTTATAAAATTACATATGAGAACTCAATCAGAGTCTAATTAGAAAAGAAATTGTATCAAAGTAATAAAGCATTTTATTTATACCAGTAATGGCAGTTAATAAATCATAACAGTCTACACCCGGATACACACAAAGAGATTTGAGAAATGCTGTTACTTCCTCCCTGTTAAGAAAATTAACAGAAGAGAAAAAAAAATAATTAAACCCTTTACATGCAGCATTAATTTCAAGATTGAAAGAGGATTTGATTCTTTTATAATAAGGAATTTTGAGTAATTACCCTTTAGGATTGAACTCTGCATAGCCGAATAGTGTAGTGATCTGCAGGAAATAGTAGAGATTTTTTTTTTTATATATATAAAGATTTGAGACCACAAATTAACAAAAATTAATTAATGTAATAGATATTAACTAATTACATACCTCACCAACAAAGGATTTAGCAGCAATAACACCAAGAGCAGTGTTCATGTGGCTCAAGTAAGCAACTGGACTCAACAATACAGCTGATTTTACCCTGTCTGCTAGTAATCCTTGTGAGAAGGATGCTAATCCAATCAAAGTTCCCTGAAAAGTTTAATTAAATACAGTATTTAATAACATGAAATAAATTAATTAATAAACAAAACAATTAACAATTTAGAAACTAATGATCATTAATTATAATTACCAGGGAATGGGCAATGTAATGTATCTTCTGATAAGTGTGGACATACACATGATCAAAAACAGCTGGTAGATCATAGGCTATTAACTCATCCCATGACCAATTCCAAAACTCCTGTTAAATAATAACAAATAATTTTTCTTAAATAAATAAATAAACCTAATTGTAATGGATTAACAAATTAAGATCTAACTACCTACTTGGGTATTTAAGCTGAAACAAGATTACCTAACACTACATGTTTTGCATTCCAAAGTACAATTTTTTTTTTCTTTGGGGAGAAATTTGCAAGTACAACAATAGTACTACAAATTGATTTTTTTTTCCAATTAGTATTATAATGAACTTTTTTCTATATACAAAAATTTTTCTAAAAAAAAAATTTTTTTCATAGTCTAATTCTGGTACCGTAATATAAAATAATTAAACATTCGACTCCTGAATTATTAGTCGTGTAATCTGATAAATAGTATTAATGATTTGAGTTGAAAGAGAGAACCGGTTGATCGGACACAAGACTGGTATGCCGCTTGCTAAATTTGGTGCCTCTGGAGTTAGCAATCCAAACATCAAAACCTTTGTCAGCCAAAATCATTGGTAAATTTTGCTCTGGTGAATTCAAAAGCCATGTTGTTCCATCCTGCACCATATCAAAATTAACAAATTAAATAAAATAATATATATATATATTTTGTGATATATTAATAATGACTTTAGTATATTAAGAATATTAAGAACAATAAAATTAAGACTGTCAAATTATGAATTCAATGATCTTTTAAAATTAATGAGTATTTGATTTTGTGTACTGATATTTAATATTATAAATCTTCGACTTTCATCCTTTAATCAGAATCAAATAAAAAAAAAGTGATGATTTTTTATTAATATTAAAAAAAAAACTAATGGTTAGTTTTTTTTTTTTTTTTTTTTTTTTTTTTTTTTTTTTTTTTTTTTTGAGGTTTTTATTT
>CANXYC010232466.1:0-11674 GCA_948193065.1 Aleurites moluccanus | reverse complement strand
TTCAAACAAGCCACAAAAATTGATTTGCCACCAAGTTCCTCAAAGTAGGCAAAAATGGCTATCTTCCTCAATTTGATTTTCTACATCAAACCAACCACAAATAATCCATCAATTAGCTTCCAATTAACATATTATAAGCTTCATTAACATAAACTAATACTAAATTAAAGATTCAAATCATACAACTTAGGTTTAGGATTCCAAATTGGGGAAAAGTGACCAAATGCATCAATTGATGCAATTAATCACAAAACCCATTCTAATCATCATCTAATACATCTAAATTCATCATTAAACTAAACAAACCACTTCCTTACCTTGTGCGAGTGATCCACCCAAAATCTCTTTCCAATCCTTCCTTGATTTTCTTTGTGATTCAAGGTGAGAAATGGCTTGAAAATGGAAGAAACAAGGTTGAATTTAAGTTTTCTTTAAGTTTCCTTAAGAAAAACAAGCTTGAATTTAGGTGGGAGATAGGGAAATGGTTCGGCCAAAGCTTGGAAGAAGAAGAAGATGGACAAAATTTTCCTAAGGCATGCTTATATACTAAGCTAAAATTGACAAATTACATTTAGGTCCTTAAACTTTTCATAAATTGAACTTTGACCCCAACTTCTTATGTAATTTATTCTAACAATTCTGTTAAGATTTAGATTTCAAAGTGGGAATCTAAATAGCTTATTTTTATCTGTGCTTTATTATAAAGATAGTTTCAGAGCCATTTTGAAACTCAAACAATTGATTTCCTACTATACCCCTAAAGTTCCACTTATTTATGATTTTGCCATTACTTATTTTTTCAGTGTTCCTAAACATTTTTAACCTCTTTATTTTCACCATAATTACACATAAAATTATATGATTCTTTACCCCCTGATCTGAATCAAAAATTTATCTGTCGACTGGTCTGCTATTTTTCGGGCTGTGTTATTAACACCGACATTTTCTAAGACAATATCACAAATGCATTCTAACTGCATCTCAAAAATTATCTTTAGTTATTTTGATAATCCCAAACCAATAACTGATTATATTACTGTTCAATTAGGGTAGCAATTCCTAGGGCATTACAACTACTTACTTAATAGCAGGCACTACTCTATTGTTTGCTCTGACCCCTGAGCTTCTGGACCTTTTTGATTTGAATTTCACGGCTGTGAATACTATGTAGTGACTACAACTTACTTAGTAGTGGACCCTACTTGCTTAGTAACGGCTGCTACTTTCCTTTAACTTGCAACTTGAATTCTATTTTGTTGCATTTCTAAAATATGTTCCCCCTTAGTATATGCACTCTTTCAAATTGTGTTAAACCTATGAATAATCATTGGTCATAATTTATCATGCCTTAATAAACTTAAACAAATTTGTTAGCATAATTAACACAATCAACATGTTTTGTTATCATCAAAATCAACATCAAACCCAAGGGGATCTAACACATTCCAAGGAAAAGAACCCACCTTAGGGATTGGTTTATAAAGCAAGGGCACGTTTTTGCTTTACCTTGGTTATCTTAAGACATGGGAATTCAATGGCAAGATATATCTTAGGTTCTAGATCTTTGCAGAAGTACTATCTCTTAAGAAGTTAGAATTTGAGGTGGATGATTCCCTCTTGAAGATGGAGGTGGATGAAGATGACAAATTCGAATCTATAAAGCCCGCCATGTTTGAGGAAGAATGGGTCATGCCATGTTCTCAAGATCTTTTAGATGAGGAGTTTGTCTCTTTTAGTGATGCATATGAGGATGATGTAAACTTTTATTCTAAGATCAATGAAATGAGCTCCAGATTTCCTTACTTGTTCAATGTTGACCTTGATGGTAGCATTTATATCATGCATTCCAAAAGCATCTTTCATATTAATTATGTGCAATTGCATCCTTTCAATTAAATACAAGTGAAAACCCAAAAGAATTAGAATTAGGGTATGGTCTTGCATCTATACAAAGTGAGAATATAAAAGAAATATTGATTAGAAATCAAGAGGCTTTTACTTGGCATTACGAAGATATGCCTGGAATAGAACGCTCCATAGTTGAATACATTATTCTGACCTTTACCCATATAAGATCAGTTAAGCAAAGGTTTTCAATGTTGAGACCAGAATGGGCCAAATTAGTAAAAAAGGAAGTGGCTAAGCAAATTCAAGTTGGGTTTCCAGAAGTAGTAGATTATCCAGAATAGCTTGCCAACATAGTTCTTGTTCCTAAGAAGGATGGGAGGGTTAGGATGTATGTAGATTACCGGGATTTGAACAAAGCTTTTTCTAAGGATGACTTCCCTTTACCACACATCAATGTGTTAATTGACAATGCAGCTAGAATAGGTTATTACACCTTTTAAGATGGGTTCTCTTGATACAATCAAATTATGATGGCTCAGTTGGATAAGTTGAAAACTGCTTTTATTACAGAATGGGGAACCTTCTATTATAAAGTAATGCCCTTTGAATTAAAGAATACTAGTGTCATTTACCTGCATATGGCTACCACTTTGTTTCATGACATGATTCATAAAAAGGTTGAGGTGTATGTGGATGACATGATGGTTAAGTCAATCACTGTTGAAGATCACTATGAGGTCTTAGAAAGGTTATTGCAAAAGGTGATTAAATATAAACTTAGGTTGAATCCTAAGAAGTGTGTGTTTGGAGTAACTTCTGAAAAATTATTAGGATATGTTGTGAACCAAAAAGGAATTGAGATAGATCCCGATAAAATAAAGGCAGTTCAGATATGCTTGCTTCTCACACTGAAAAGGACGTAATAATCTTTTTAGGTAAGCTCCAGTACATAAATAGGTTTTTAGCTAAACTTACTATATATGTGAGCCTATCTTTAAGCTATTAAGGAAAAGTCAACCTGTAAAATGGAATGATAAGTGTCAAGAAGCTTCTAACCGTATCAAGGAGTATCTTTTAAATCCACCAGTTTTAAGACTACTAATGTCTAGGGGCATACTCATCCTATACTTATGCATAGAAGAATCCTCTATAGGAGTGATGCTTGCTTAAGTAGATAAGGAAGGAATAGAATTTGCAATATACTATTTGAGCAAGATATTATTGCCTTAGGAGGTAAAATATAATTTGGTGGAAAAGACTTGTTTGGCAATAGTATGGGCAACCAGGAAGTTAAAGCATTACTTCCAATCTTACAAAGTCATGATGGTATCAAGGATGGTCCCCATGAGATATCTGCACTCCACACCTGTCTTGGTAGGCAAGTTAGCAAGATGGCTAATCTTGTTAATGAAATTTGACATTAAATGTACTACCAAGAAAACTGTCGAAGGTCGGATAGTGGCAAATGTCCTTGCTCAACAGCCTGTTGATGATGATGAGCCTTGGGATGTGGAATTCCCTGATGAAAATGTCAACATGATAGAAGTTTAAGGGTGGCAATTGTATTTTGATGGAGCAGTTAATAAGAAAGGAGTCAGTGTAGGAGTTGTGTTAATAACACTAGATGGCGAGAAAATCTCTATGGCAAAGAATCTAGGGTTTAATGCCACTAATAATATGGTTGAATATGAGATTTGTTTGTTTGGACTTTAAGCACCAGTAGCCTTAGGTGTAAAAGAAGTAACAGTGTTGGGAGATTACATACTTATTATCGAGCAAGCAAAAGAAGAATATGAGATTAAAGAGGAAAAATTACGAACATAACATGATCAATTGAAAGTCATCCTACAACATTTCACCCTTATGCGCCTCATACTTATATCAAGGGATGAAAATCAAATGGCTGACGCTTTAGCTAGTTTTGTTTCTATGTGGGAGGAGCCATTTAAGCTTCTTATACGGCCTATAATATTAGTTAAAAGTGGTATCCCTTGTTACCAATTAGAATGGGTAATGAATATCGTAGGAAATGATCTTCCATGGTATCATGACATTCAAAAGTATATGGAAAAAGGGGAATTTTCTGAAGGAGCTCAAAAAAAAAGATAGAGCTATCATAAGAAGAATGACTACGCAGTTTACATTGATAGTTGAGCAATTATATAAAAGAATGCCATATGGGGTATTGTTAAGACGCATAAATGGCAAGGAACCCAACATATAATGAAAAAAGTGCATGCTAGAGTATATGGATCACATATGAACGGAAGAGAGTTAACCAAAAAGATCATTAGATAAAGGTATTTTTGGTTGACAATGAAAAAGATTGTGTGAATGTGGTGTGTTCTTGCCATGCTTGTCAAATTCATGGGGATATGAGACATTTTCCACCACCAAAATTACAAAGGTTATCGTCACCTTGGCCCTTTGCTGCTTGGGGGATAGATATAATTAGTAAGATTACACCTTTGGTTACAAATGGTCATGAATTCATTGTGGTAGCCATAGATTACTTTTCCAAATAGGTAAAGGCAGAATCCTACAAGAAGCTAGGGCCAAAAAAAATGGCAAAATTCATAGAGAAGAATTTGATTGCTTGATATGGAGTTCCCCATCATATAGTAACTAACAATGAAGTTCAATTTCAAGGAGAAGTTATAGGCTTGCTTAAGGGTTATGGAGTGAAGAATTATAAGTCTACTCCTTATAGGCCTTAAGCTAATGGAGTAATTGAAACTGCTAATAAGAATATGAAAAAGATTCTAAGAAAAATGATTGATACCTATAAGGATTAGGCTGAAAAATTGTCATTTACTTTATGGGGATATAGGACGACTACTAGAAGTTCAATTAGCATGACTCCCTATTCCTTAGTATATGGCATGGAAGCTTTTTTTTTCCTATAGAGATAGAAATACAATCCTTAAGAGTAGTTTTAGAGGTGGGTATTCCTAAAGAGGAGAAGGTTAGGCATATATATGAAGAGTTAGCCTTATTGGATGAAAGGAGGTTGAAGGCTATGTGTCAAACCCAAACTTATCAGAGAAGGATAGCTAAAGCTTTCAATAAAAGGGTTAAGCCTAGAAAGATTAAGGTTGGAGATTTAGTGCTTAAGCAAATAAAGCAAGTTCACACAAACCCTAGAAGGAAATTTAAGCCTAATTGGGCCCTAGTAACTAAAAAGTTTTCCTATGGAGTAGTTAAGTTATCAAACTTAGATGGCAATGAGTTTACAGAGCCAATAAATTTAGATCGCCTCAATAAATATTACATTTGAGAAAAAATGATTTGAAAAAGAAGATACTTGCTAAGTTGAAAACCCAAAAGGTCAACTTAGGCAAAAATAAAATCAAATAAAGAGAGAGTGGATGCAAGATTAGAAACTAAAAGTAATTAACGCTTGTATTTTTATTAAAATTTTGCATATTACATAGAATTATAATGATTGTTTGCTAAGGAAACATTGCTACCAAAAAGGTTACATCTTATGAGCCAAGTACAACCTATAACATCTTTTTTTTGCCTTTCCATCTCTTATTTGCACCATACATCGCATCTTCATCAACTATTTGCCTCTTCACTTGCATTCTTGGCACGAAATTTCGAGAACGGATCCAAGTGAGGTCACAAAGAATGGACATTGAGATGAAAGTCCTATTTGATTCCCAAGATTTTTTGATCCATTCAAGAGATAATATAGTTAAGCATTTGCATGAAATTATGGTAACTTGTGGGATGGTTTGCCTTCAACCGAATTGGTAAGTAATATGTTGAAGGAAGTATAAGGAAGAATAATGCAATCCCGCTAAGATAACCCCATGTGATCCATTGTGATTAGAAAAGTTGTCAAGGTGTCACTAAGAGCATGTCCACCTTATCTCCTTACTACCTAGGGCGCCTATCCATGTGATCCAATCCCTTATCGAGCGAAATGGAACATGTGTCTTCCTTTTAGGATAATGTGAAGGCTCAAATCTCTCGAGATTAGCATCCGTTGCATCAATGACTTGCAATTTCTATCGTTGCCATAACTAGCAAAAGAAAGAAAAGAAAAAGAAGAAAAATTAGCTCTCTAAGTTGCCAACTCTTGAAAGAAGGAAATTTAGGCAAAAATTAGGGTAAGAAGAAAAAGAAAAGAAAAGAAAAGAAAAAGAATAAAGAGATCCTTTAAAATTTATAGTATCCTTCCATTCATCCAAACTTCGCAAAGTTTCTGCAAGAATTAAAGGAAAAGGATTCTCACCTTTAAAGATACCTTCCACAATGGATAAAACCATATAATCCACTAAGTCATTATGACCAACTAAGAGAAATTTTCCAAAGAAGCAAAAGATGAGGATTCTAGGCCAAACGGGATCCTTTTTTTCTAATTTCTCAAAGCAAGGGATTAGTGTCATGAGGCTATTGTTTCCTCCGAACAATTCCCGTGTGGCACTGGCAAACTTCCATATAAGAGTAAGCTAGTCAGCCTTTCCCCGAATGCCAAGACGTTGGCAAAGTAAGCCTAGGAAAATCACACATTCCCTAAATTATAAAACAAAAGCAAAATTAAAAGAAAATGGAAGGGAAATGAGTTGTTTATTTTATTTTGGATTTGCCACTTGGACCAAGTGTGCCTGCGTATCCCTTTGAATGGGAATCAAAACTCAAGCAGTTCTCCCTTTTTGCAAAGGGGTTAATTTAATTTTTATCTTGATTTTTTCATGCTTTTGAGTTAAGGTGATTTACCTTAAATTAAAAGAAAAAGAGGAAGAGTTAGGTGTTTTACCTTGTGTCTTCTCAACTTGGGAACGAAAGGCTGGTGGAGAGACTTGCCGGATCAAAGTTCCACTTTCCTTAATGTTAAGGAATTCTCCTTCTTTATTAAATCTAAACTATTTCAATTAAACTGATGCAAACAAAATTAGCAAAATTGATAAATAAATACAAATCAAAATTATTAAATGAAAGTAAAATAAACACTAATTTGAAATCTCAATAGAGATTAAATTGGTTGGGCAAAACCAAGGAGGAATTACCCTATAAGAGTTTATTAAGGGAGAAGTAAGGAAGGAATAATAGGATAACCATCAACTAATATTCAATGTTTGTCTTTGAAAGGAAAGATGGGAGGCTCTATTTATAATAAAGAATGGAAGCTCAAACTTTGTAAACGTCCAATGGCGGATTGATGAAAAATGTTACAAAATAAGCTTTTAAAAAAAAGGAGATTTTCGCATGAGGCACCTACGGTTCAAACCCAAGACCTACCAAAGTTCTGGTATGTTACTTACCACCAAGCTACTTGTGTTCCTTGTCCATTTTAGCCCCTTTTTATTCTAAATATCATAGGGATGCAAAAATCATGTGTTCACAAAGGGGTGGCCCCACCAAATTGCCGCTCACTAGGGGGTAGCGTCGCTAGGTTACCGCTCACTTGTGGGTGGCATCACTAGGCTTCCGCTTGCTGAAGAGGTGGTGCTGCCAGGCTACCGCTCGCTAAGGGGTGGCATCACTAGGTTGCCTCTCACTTAGGGATGGCGCCGCTTACTAGGGAGGTGGTGCCTCTAGTTGCCTTTCAATTGAGTTGGCGCCGCCACGCTGTCGCTCACTTAAGGGTCGCATTTTAGGCCATTTTCGACCTTAAATGTCCTAAGGGCTCTCCAAAGGTTCGTAGAAGTTTGGTTGATTTAATAAAAGCCTGAATCTTGCTCCTAGACTTGCACAAGTCTTGTTAATGCAATAAAATGTCGTAGAGGTGCAAAATCACATGTTCACAGACGCCTCTCATCATGGTTGCTTTTATTGAAAAGTAATCATGATGACAATGAACACAAGCCACCATAGTAAGATCGGTTAAAAAAGGATCCTAAGGCTATTCTAGGATGGTTTATTAAGCTCCTAAGGCTTCCCTTAAGAAGATCTAAAAAAACTCTTAAGGTTACCCTTAGAAAGGTTTGAAAAAGCTCTTAACGTTACCATTAGGGTGAAAAATGGACTTTGATTGCCAAGGGCTACTTGGGTTTAAAGTGATTTTAGTTTGCCAATGGTTGCTTGGGATTAAAATGATTTTGGTTTTGCCAAGGGTTACTTGGGCTTAAAATGATTTTAGTTTTGCCAAAGGTTACTTGGGCTTAAAATGATTTTTGTTTTGCCAAGGGTTACTTGGGCTTAAAATGATTTTGGGAAGGATTTGACTTCAAATTTCTTTAAAAGTCATGAAAATGAAATGTAGGAAACTTCAAGTATTTTTAGAAGTCGTGAAAATGATATGATGCAAGTTAGGATGCCCTGAAAATAGTTTGCTAGGCAATGAAAAACTCTTAAGGTTACCCTCAAGGAGGTTTGAAAAGCCCCTAAAGTTGCCCTTTGGAAGGTTTGAAAAGCTCTTAAAGCTGCCCTTAAGAAGGAAAGTTCTAAGTCAGAGCCTAGAGAAGGTGTCCTAAAGTTATCCTTAGGAAAGTCTGCAAAGTGTGAGGTGTTGGTGCTAAGCTAAGCACACAAGGTGAAAATTGAATCTACCCTATGAGGGTTTCCTAAGTTTTAGGTTCTGAGTCTAGTATAATGAGCATCCTAAGAATAATCTAGGCATGCAAAAATGTTAATGCTTTTATGGAATAACTAAGCGTGCTAAGCTAAGCACACAAAATGAATGTTGAACATACTACTGGTGCTAAGTTAAGCATGCAGAATGAATGTGGAAAATGCTACTGATGCTAAGCTAAACACGCAGGATGAATGTTGAAGATGCTACTGATGCTAAGCTAAGCATGTAGAATGAATGTTGAATATGATATTGGATACCATGAACCAGTAAAAGGTCGACATGAACTATTGTGGTGTTAAGGTGACAATTGTTTGAGAGATGGTAGATTTGTAACCGAAGTTTCAGTAAGATGCTCCACTTTTATGGAAGATAACTTGGGGAAAAGGATGAGTTGGTCATTCTAATAATCAAAAGGGCTTTTGGCACACTGCTTAGCCTTGGCATGGCTACCCATGAAAGATTCTCCTAAATCGGATTCATACTTGGTCTGGGTTGGTATGCAGGATTGAGGATGAGGCTATGCTTAGTCTAGGTTAAAGGATTATCTTTGAAGGTTGAGATTAGGTATGCCTTGTCATAATGGTTTTGGACTCCTAAAGGTTAATTATATGAGTTGGTCCTATCGGTTTGATTTTGGACACCTGATGGAAGGCTATTTGGATTGGTTTTAATTTGGACCGAAGGATTGTCTTTGAGAGTTTATCTGTTTAGTTCTTACCAAATATGATTTTATTCAATGAGGTTTATGGAAGATGAATTTGTGGTTGGCTCTGTCTCAGGCTAGAGGCTTTTTCAGATGGGTTCAGACCTTCAAAAAGACAACTTGATTGCTTAGGCTCATGGACCTTGATTCGTGATCCACTTTTGATTCCATACTTGATCCAACTTCAAAAGGGCAATATGCTTTAAATTTGGTAATAAGGGCTTGGCTATTCAAATGATCTAAGGATCACTTGAGAATTTCAACTTTGGTTTCACTGATGAAGATTAAAGTAATCTGTACCCTTTTTGCTCAAACCATTGAAATCTTTCTACTTTGCCCTTTGAGCTTGGACTTGCTTTTGGGAAATATGTTTGATTTTGCGAGGTTTTATGAGTTTGTCTTATGGGAAAGACAAACAGATTTATTCATACTGTTTGAGATTGAAAAGATTCTTGGGGCTGACACTTTGTCGATTTGGACTAGTAGGACTGACACACGAGTCAATGACTTGATTGACACTTTGTCGGTTGGATTCTTTGGAACTGACACATAAGTCAAATGACTTAAAAGAAAAGTCATTCATCATGAAAAAAAACTCTTTGATTTGATGATTTGGACATTCGACTCAAGGAATGATGACTTTGGATTACTTATCCTATGATGATGGATTTAATCTACTTAGCCACAATGACTAGATGTTGACTTTAGAAAACATGTCCCTGATGAGGGATTAGGGTAGTTTAGCCATTTAACTACTTTGACTAAGAGATATGACGATTCACACAAAAGGGTATACCCCTGATGTGGGACAAAGACAACTTAGCCAATTATCTAAGAGACGTGACAGATTAACATGACAGTCGTTTGACACCAAGATACTGAAATAAATTTGATGACTCTGACAAGGACTTGTTAGTAACTTTTTCTATGATGATTGACTCAGAAAATAATTTATTTTTACCAACTTTGCTATAACTTTTGACCAAGCCACCTTTTTAGGTTTTCGACTTGAAGAGCTAACAAAAGAATAAAAAATTATGTAAGCTTTTAGTACAAAATTATAATTCTATTATGATTTGAAATGTACCCAGAATGGGCTACCTACGTATCTCCAATATTTTTTTTTCCTTTTCAACTACTTCTTTTTTTTTTTATTTTGGGAGAATCAAGTCCATGTAGTTCTTATTTATACAATGCATGATCTGATTACAATGGTTTAAAAATTCATTACCATCTAATCCATGAGTAAAATGTCTCCACCAAACAGGGTCTTCTTTGACACATACAAGCCAGCCAAATTAGGCTTAAATTTTCCTCTTGGTTCCTGCATAGGTGTCACACCCCAACTCCACTGGTGCGATGATCCTAGGGTAAGGGTAGGCTTAAGGCCACCATGAACCCATCGAACACTTATATTCTGGATCTCAATCATACAATATATATATTCATATCAAATACATATATCATTACAATATTCATTCCTATGATTTATGTAATCATATTGCATTCATTTATATTCATTATTATATAATTTCCTGTTGTTCCTTACTGATCAAAAGATACATCCCACATCACTAAGGAATAAGGGCAGTCCAAAATGTAACAGTTCATACATCAAAATAATATCATCCTCAATAACTAACTACGGAGCTCTAGATTATACTCCCAATACATACAGTACCATAATACAATTCAATGAATATATATATATATATGTCAAAATAATTACAATGGAGACTTCTTGGAGGAATGTATCAAGACGCTCGGTCTTCTATATTAGCTCCCTCTCGAGCTACACTATCACCTAAAATCCATAGAAGAGGAGTGAGCCTTCAACTCAGTAAAATATGAATATGCAATATAAGAGAAATATATTAATCCAAGGGAAGGGTCAATCCAAGGAACATGGGTAAGAAAATATCATATGGTTATGCTTACAAGAACAAAAGTGCTCACAATCGAATAGCACTATCAAATCACATGATATAACTGCAGAGTGCATCAGTAGCCTTGCTACCTATCACAACAGAGCGCAATGGTAGTCCTTGCTACCTTATTGCAAACGCATGCTTGGTCGGGTATACGCCTAGAGCTCATGGTCCCCTCTAGATGGAACACTGATAAAAACCCTATCAGATATATTCCCAAAGTGCACAATGGACTAATGAATTTACTCTCATTGGGAAGAGCGTTCTATCCATAAGGTCATATGGTTGCAATCTCACAAGAAACATATTGGTCACAAGACCATCAACATATAGTATAAATTCCATCAAGTTAACAATCAGGTTTCATATGAACTTGATCCAAGGAAAGATGACCAAGTCATTTACAATATATACATGGTAATCAAACAAAACAAATTGTCATTTTGGTTGGGAATATCTTGGGAATTTCAATTGATAGGTCAAAAATACAATATCATATAACATATGATTCATATATGTGAACATTAGGAAGGTTTTGGACAATTCATTTCAAAGAAGCCATACACATATGCAATGTTCATACTTACCTCAAAGCAATTTATCCTCAGTTACTTGTACAATCAATAATTCTCCTTTAATTTCTTGAATCCTCTTTTCCCTATGACATTA
>CANXYC010232424.1:0-12018 GCA_948193065.1 Aleurites moluccanus | reverse complement strand
TACAAGCCATATATGGGCAGTTCTTCATATTATAGCATTTACCATATTCTTATGCATTTTGGATTCACTGAGTATTTTTTATACTCACCCCCTTCAGTGGTTATCATTTCAAGTCAGCTGTGAGGACCTTATTCCATTGGCATCCTATCCTCGCCATGGAAGTTTTGACATTAGTACTATGTAAATTCCAAATCTAAAGTATTTGTAAATATTGTACATAATAGAGGTTCCATGGTATTGTAAATTAAGTTGGCATGTATGTATATGTATGTTGCATCCTTATATCTAAGTTGCATTTTGGAGATATAATAATATATTTTGGGATGTGTGATTGTGATCTGTTGATCAGATGTGATATTGAGTTGTTGTGAAGATCCAGAGGGATCCTTGATTTTGAGATAGATATGGAAGGATATAGTTGAAGTGCTTATTTGTGTTTTTAGCAACTGGGCGTACTCCTTATATAGAGGAGATGCTGCCCAATTTTTTATAAGTTTGCTAAGCTAGTTTGAGCTTGTTATTGTATTGCATGCCATATAGTTCAGTTATTTGGGTTCTTCGTGGTATTGGTAGCATAAACAACACCCGTACCCTAGGATTGTCATGGCTTCCAAGTTAGGCTGTGACACCAGTGTACCTATTTGCAGTTTCTATGGTATAAGGCACAGATGGGGGTGTCGACAACAAACATGTGCTTGCCTAAAATTGGGCAACATGGTCATTTCATTAGCAGATGTCCTTTATGGGGTAAACAACAACCTTCAGCATCAGTGTCCTAGCCTACTGTTCATACTAGCGAGAATGTAGCTAGAGAGGCTTTTGGTAAGGGCAGAGGCAGAGGTTAGGCACCGAGCAGCAGTCAAGCCCTAAAAGGCAGAGGTTAGGGGTGAATTTTTATTGTGAATACTTAGGAGGCACTGAGATATGATAATGTGGTCATAGGTATGATTCTTATACAAAATGAAATAGGTGAAGCATTGTTTGACTCTGGTGTTACACATTCTTTTGTTTCACCATCATTTGCACCTAAATTGAATAAAGAGAGGTAGTTAATGAATATTCCTTTAGAGATAACCACACCTATGGAGGAGAGCATAGAAGTGAATTATTTTTATTCGGGTTGTGTGGTTGAAATTGATGATAACATTTTGCGTGATGATTTGATAAAACTGCCTATGTTATTACTTGATGTGATATTTAGTATGGATTGGCTAACGACACATCGTGCAGTTTTTAATTGGTATGAGAAGAAAATCATATTTCAGCTGGGTGGACAACTAGAATTTGAATATCAAGGTGAGATATATGAAACTGGTATTCATTTAATTTTAGCCATCCAGGCTAGAAAGTTGGTAAAGAAGGGTTGTTTAGCATTATTGGCTTATGTGATAGATGTGCAGAAGACTCCATTAGGGATTGATCAAATACCTATGGTATGGTCCAGGAATTCCCTGACGTCTTTCCTGATGATTTTCCAGGACTACCCCCAGATAGAGAGATTGAGTTTAAGATTGAGGTGTATTTAGGCACCAATCCGATATCCATTCCTCCATATAGAATGGCACCAACAGAATTGAAAGAGTTAAAGGTGCAATTACATGAGTTACTGGATAGAGGATTTATTAGACCAAGCAGTTCTATGTGGGGTACTCGAGTGCTGTTTGTCAAAAAGATGGATGGCTCTCTAAGGATGTGTATAGACTATCGATGGCTGAATAAGGTGACTATTAAGAACAAATCTCCACTGCCACGGATAGATGATCTATTTGATCAGTTGCATGGTGCTAGTCACTTTTCAAAGATTGACTTGAGATATAGGTATCATCAGTTGAGAATTAAGAAGGAAGATGTACCTAAGACTACATTCAGGATCCAGTATGGACATTATGAGTTCTTAGTGTTGCCATTCGGGTTGACTCATGCACTAGTTGCATTCATGGATTTAATGAATAGAGTATTTAAGCCATTCTTGGATAAGTTTGTCATAGTGTTCATAAATGACATTCTTATCTATTCCAGGAGTGAGGAGGAGCATTCAGAGCATCTAAGGATTATACTGCAGACGCTTCGAGAGCATCAACTGTATGCTAAGCTATCTAAATACCAGTTCTGGTTAACTGAAGTGTGCTTCCTAAGGCATGTTATTTGTAGAGATGGTATCAAGGTTGATCCTCAAAAGGTTAAAGCAGTTGCAAATTGGCCTCGGCCTACTAATGTATCTAAGATTCGTAGTTTCCTTGGTATGGCAGGATACTGCAGACAGTTTGTGAAGGATTTCTTTAAGATTATTGCTCCGTTGACCAAGTTGACTAGAAAATAGGAGAAATTCTTATGGACAGATGAATGTGAGAGTAGTTCTTAGTATTTGAAGTCTTGCCTCGTGAGTGCTCCAGTGTTAGCATTACCATCAAAGGATGATAAATTCACAGTTTATTGTGATGCTTCTAGAGTTGGATTGGGATGTGTTCTGATGCAGAATAGAAGAGTGATTGCTTATGCTTCTTGGCAGTTAAAGAAGCATGAGATGAACTATCCGACACATGTTTTGGAGATGGCAGCAGTAGTATTTGCACTAAAGATTTGGAGGCACTATTTTTATGGTACTAAATGTAAAATATATCATAAGAATTCACAATATATTCTGCAACAGAAGGATCTAAACCTCCAACAATGTAGAGTGGTTGAACTGCTTATGGATTATAATTGTGAGATCTTTTACCATCCTGGTAAGGCTAATGTAGTAACGGATGCACTGAGCCAAAAGTCTATAGGCAATCTAGCTCACATCTTTGTTTCTAGGAGACCATTGACTCGTGAGATAAAGGAGTTAGCTGATATGGGCATAAAGTTGGATTTGGGAACCCAGGATCATAACCAGGCACTGATAGCCTAGTTTCGTGTTAAGCCATTATTTATTGATGATATTAAGGTAGCACAGGATAGGGATCCATATCTACTGAAGCCAAAGGGAGATGTTCAGAATGGCAAGGCACCAGAGTTTACAATATAGGATGATGTACTGAAATGAGGGAAACAGTTATATGGATCTAACATTGATGGGCTACGGATTAGATTATGAGAGAGGTTTATTATTCTTCATATAGTATACATCCTAGAATTACAAAGATGTACCATGATATGAAAGATGTTTATTGGTGGCCTAATATAAAGAGGGACGTAGCCAGATTTGTGTCCATATGCTTATGCCGATCCGAAGCGAAAAGATATACACTTTGCAGTTGGTGATCATGTTTTCCTTAAAATTTCACCTATGAAAGGTGTGATGAGATTTGGGAAGAAAGGGAAACTATCACCAAGATATGTGGGATATAGGTTGGCTCTTCCACCTAATTTGAGACATGTTCATCCGATATTTCATATCTCGATGCTACGGAAGTATGTGCCTGATCCATCACATGTATTAAAGGTACAAGACATCGGTGTTAATGAATATTTGTCATATGAGGAGCTATCGGTAGAGATTATGGATTGACAGGTCAGGCAACTACGAAATAAAGAAATGCCGATGGTTAAAGTGCTTTGGAGGAATCAATCGATGGAGGTATGTACCTGGGAGAACAAGAAGGATTTGAAGGCCAAGTATACATTTCTATTCCAACATTGAGGTACGCATTTATATTAAATTCGAGGATGAATTTATTTTAAGAGAGGTAGAATGTAATACCCTAGTGTCATGACCCAGACTAGGGATCCGCGACGGTCCAAGGGTACGGGATCCGCCTGAGGCTACCAGTACCATGATGAACCCCTAATACAATATATCTAATACTCATAACTTTATTCATTCTAATAGCTTATATATCATACAAATTAATTCATATTATACTACATTATATTACATGCCAAATCTCATACCAATACATTATGCTACAGTATCTCAGCCAATGGTTCAGGCTAATCAGAATCTGGGTAGAGAGGCTACAGCTGGAGGCAGAGGCAGGGGAGGACAGGCTCCCAGTGGTAGTCAGGCTCCAGCTGGTAGGGGTAAGGGTAGAGTATTTACGATTAACACCCGGGAGGCCCAGAGATCTGACAACGTGGTTATAGGTACCATCTTGATTCAGAATGAGATTGTTGATGCCTTATTCGATTCAGGTGCAACTCACTCTTTTGCCTCACCATATTATTCACCCAAATTGAATAAGGAGAGGAGATTATTAGATGTGCCATTGACTATTGATACTCCTATGGGTGATGCTGTGGATGTTGATTATTTCTACCCTGATTGTATTATTGAGATTAATGATCATATTTTGCGTGCTGATTTGATTGAGTTACCTGTGTTAGAGTTGGATGTGATTTTGGATATGGATTAGTTGATGAGGCACCGGGCAGTGATAGACTATTATCGGAAGAGAGTTAGATTCCATCCTGAGGGGCAGCTAGAGTTTGAGTTTCATAGTGATATTCGGGAGTTCCGGGTTAACCTGATTTTTGCTATCCAGGCTAGAAGGATGATTGGGAAAGGTTGTTCAGCTTATTTGGCACATATAGTGGATGTATAAAAGTGTTCTGTATAGTTGGATCAGATACCGGTGGTTCAGGAGTTTCCTGATGTATTTCCTGAGGAGTTGTCAGGATTGCCCCCTGATACGGAGATTGAGTTTGAGATAGAGGTGCATGAAGGCATAGACCCTATATCTATTCCACCTTATAGAATGGCTCCAGCTGAACTGAAGGAATTGAAGATACAGTTATAGGAGCTATTGGATAGAGGGTTTATCAGACTGAGTTGTTCTCTTTGGGGTGCACCGGTACTATTTATGAGAAAAAAAAATGGCTCTTTAAGGATGTGTATAGATTACAGGCAGCTGAACAAAATCACAGTGAAGAATAAGTATCAATTGCCATAGATAGATAACTTATTTGATCAGCTGCAGGGTACCAGCCATTTTTCTAAGATTGATCTGAGGTCTGGGTCTCATCAATTGTAGATCAGGAGTGGTGATTTACACAAGACTGTTTTCAGAACCCGCTATGGTCATTATGAGTTTTTGGTATTGCCATTCGGGTTAACCAATGCACCGGTGGCTTTCATGGATTTGATAAACAGGGTGTTTAGGTCGTATTTGGATAAGTTTGTCATCGTATTCATTGATGACATACTTATTTATTCCAGGAGTAAGGAGGAGCATAGGGACCATCTGAGGATTGTATTGCAGACACTTAGGGAGCATCGGTTATATGCTAAATTATCTAAGTGTCAGTTCTGGTTGACTGAGGTGTGCTTCCTTGGGCATGTTATATGCAAGGATGGTATTATGGTGGATCCTTAGAAGATAAAAGTGGTTGCTAATTGGCCACAACATACCAGTGTTTCAGAGGTACATAGTTTTCTGGGTATGGCTGGATATTACAGGAGGTTTGTAAAGGATTTCTCCCAGATTGCAGCTCCTTTGACTAGACTGATGAGGAAACAGGAGCATTATGTCTGGATGGATGAGTGTGACCGTAGCTTCCAGACTTTGAAGCATTGCCTTACCAGTGCTCCTGTGTTGGCATTACCAGTTGAGGGGGAGAAATTCACAGTGTATTGTGATGCTTCATGGGTTAGTCTAGGATGTGTACTGATGTATATGGGTAGGGTAATTGCTTATGCTTCTTGTCAGTTAAAGAAGAATGAAGCAAATTATCCGACTCATGATTTGGAGATGGTAGCAATTATACTTGCCTTGAAGATTTGAAGATACTATTTGTATAGGTCAAAATGTGAGATATATACTAATCATAAGAGTCTACAGTATATATTTCAGCAGAAGCGCAGACGGGTAAATCTTCTTAAGGATTATGATTGCGAGATTTTCTATCACCCAGGGAAGGCCAATGTAGTGGCTAATACCTTGAGTAGGAAATCGATGGGTAGTCTTACTTATATTATGATTGGCAGGAGGCCATTGACTAGACAGATGAGAGAGTTAACAGATTTGGGGGTAGAGTTGGAGTTGGGATCCTAAGATCAGAACCAGGATCTGATAGCCAAATTTCGGGCGAAGTCACTGTTGATAGATGATATAATAGTGCTTAGGACAGCGATCCTTATCTATTAAAGCTCAAGGGAGAGGTACAGAGTGGTCGGATGACAAAGTTTACAGTAGAGAATGGGATACTGAGATGTGGGAAACGCTTATGTGTACCAGATTTTGATGGGCTACGGGATTGGATTATGAGAGAGGCTCACTATTCTGCATACGGTGTACATCCAGGCATTACCAAGATGTACCATGATCTGAGAGATGATTATTAGTGGCCAAGGATGAAGAGAGATGTAGCTTAGTTTCTATCTAAATGCTTAGCCTGTCAGCAGGTTAAGTTCGAGCATCAGAAGCCATCAGGGCTACTTCAGGTGATTGAGTTGCCATAATGGAAATGGGAACATGTGACTATGGACTTTATAGTTGGTCTACCACAGACATCGAGGGGATATGATTCTATATGGGTGATTGTTGATCGGTTGACGAAGTCTGCACATTTTCTGGAGGTAAAGATCAGCTACACTGTAGCTCAGTACGCACAGTTGTATGTGGATAAGATTGTGCGTCTTCATAGAGTTATTTTGGTGATTATATCTGATGGGGGTACACCGTTCACATCTCGGTTTTGGCAGAAATTTCAGGAGGCTATGGGTACCCAGTTACGGTTTAGTACTACTTTCCATCCGTAGACTGATGGGCAGTCGGAGAGGACAATCCAGACTTTGGAGGATAAGCTCAGATTATGTGTTCTGGATTTCAAGGGTAACTAGGATTATTATCTACCATTGATAGAGTTCTCCTACAACAATAGTTATCACTCTTCTATTGGTATGGCTCCATTTGAAGCACTATATGGTAAGAGGTCTAGATCTCCAGTGTGTTGGGTGGAGCCAAGAGAGAAGCAGCTAGAGGGACCAGAGTTAATCAGAGAGAGTATACAGAAGGTTCCTATGATCAGACAGCGGATGAGGACTGCCTTCAGTAGACAGAAGAGTTATACTGATCCGAAGAGGAAGGATGTACAATTTTCAGTTGGTGATCACGTCTTTCTAAAGGTCTCACTGATGAGGGGAGTTATGAGATTTAGGAAGAGGGGCAAGCTATCACCACGATTTATAGGCCCATTTGAGATATTGGAGAGGATTGGTAGTGTGGCCTATAGATTGGCTCTACCACCTAGAATGAGCCACGTACATCCAGTATTCCATATATCGATGCTGCGAAAGTATATGTCTGATCCATCCCACATTTTGGAGGTTTAGGATGTGGATCTTAGTGAGGATTTGTCTTATGAGGAGCTACCTGTGGAGATTGTTGATAGACAAGTCAGGCAGCTTCGGAACAAAGTGATCTCGATGGTAAAAGTGCTATGGAGGAACCAGTTGATAGAGGAGTGCATATGGGAGAGTGAGCAGGAGATGCAGAGCAAATATCTATCCCTGTTCCAGCAGTGAGGTATGTGTTTATTTAAATTCGAGGATGAATTTATTTGTAGGGGGTGGAATATAATACCCTAGAAAATTATAACTTATATGCATGAATTAATTCTCAGTATGTGTTCCATTAGTCTTGAAATGATGGGAAATAATTTTAGAGACACAGTTAGAAAGCGATTTTGAAACTTTTCCAGAAAGAGGCGGTGTCGGGAACACTGCCAAGAAATTAGCGGTCCGGTCAACACAAAAAATTTTGAAGTTGTTCTAGGGGTAAAAGATGACCATAATTTATGTGTAATTTTGGTAAAAAAGAAAGAAGTGAAAATCATTTAGGAACACTGAAAAAGCAAGTAATGGCATATTTGTAAATAAATGAAAATTCATGGTGAATAGTGAAAAGTGGTCGGTCGAGGTTACAAAATGAATTCAAAACCATTTTTATAAATAAGTATAAATTTAAATAAGCCTATTGACTCCCCACTCTGATATCTAAATCTTAACAAAATTGACAGAATAAATTACAGAAGATTTAAGGACCAAAGTGAAATGGAGGAAACTTGGAGGAGTTAGTTTTAATTGTGCATACAGTTATCTTTATATTTTTGCCTTAGCATTATTTGTTCTTCATCTTTTCTTCTTCCATTGAGTGAGCTGAAACCCACCTCTTCATTTTCCAATCTCATTTCTTCATATTTCTTATAGATTACTAAGAAAAGTTGATAGAAAATAGCAAATTAAGTTAGCTTAATCCATTTCCATCATTAATTTGAAGGAAGGAGCAAAGGATTTTAAGGAAGAACAAGAAAGAAAATTCGGCCAAATTGCTTCAAAGAGGTAAGAAGTTTATTTGTTTAGTTTGATTAATTATTTAGGTGTTATTTAAGTTCGATTGAATGGGTATGATGATTAATTTCACCAATTTATCCAATTGTATTGAAATCCCTAATTTGAATGGTTATTTTGAAGTTGTAAGGAATGAGTAGTTGATTTAGAGTTGATTTATGTTAATTGATATTAGAATTAGCTAATTGGATGTGAATGGATAAGTAATTAATGGTTTATTTGATGTAGAATTGCATTTGGAATCAAAGTGTTCAATATAGGCTATTTGGAGGAAATTTAGTTGAATTGGTGAATTTGACTTGTGCAAAGGCTATTTGCAGTCTTAGGTGAGTTTACATTGCATCATTTAACATGCCTAAATGATTTAATTGTTGATTGGAATCCATTTGTGAAAATTACTCTTTGGCCGAACCCTAAATGACCATTCATTGGCTTGGAATTTGTTTGATTTTGTTATGTTTTTCCTAGCTAATTTGATCCCATTTGATGATTGTTTAATTGTGTTTCTTAATGCCTATATCTTGATTGCCATTGTGACTTTGTGTTGGTTGAATTGGGCAAGTGAAATTTGCACCAAAACCTAACCTATTGGCTTGCCATTGTATGTCCACCAAGTGTTCGATGAAATGCCTAGTTCATTTGCCATTGGCCTATTGGTTTGTATGCCATAGGCCTACCAATTCAATGCCATTGTCACCAGTGACGTTGGTATGCCAATTGACCTTCCATTTTCCGCTACCGAACCAACTATTGTTTTATGTCTTTCCTTATTGCTAAACCCTATATCATTGATTGTACATTGTATACGACATTACCTTTGATTATTTTGATTACTGTACTGATTGATACCAAACTGATTGTTATTGGATTGACTGATATCTGGATGCCATTATTGCTTATGGTATCCCTCGTTATTGACCCTGATATAGTTTGGCAAAGCTACCGATCCGATAGGGTAGTGGGGAAATACTGTCGACGATATGCACATTATATTACTGATACCTTAGCTAGAAGGGGTTATAGTCCTGGCCATAGGGCCTGATCAGCCTTATGCTTATTGATACTGATGTGATACTGGAGACCTACATGGTCCATACTGACTGATTACTGGAGATTGTATGATTTCTTTTCATATGGTCCATCCCATTATCTGTCTTTCCATATGTAACCGAGCCTATATGATATTCTTTGGATTTACAGTACCCTGACATTTGTATTGTATACTGTTATCTCATTGATTAATACCATTGTTTATTGATGGTTATTATTTATTGTGATGCATGTAAATTCACTGAGTATCATCTATACTCACCGTTTCATTGTTTACCCATTTCCGGAGAGGAGTAGGTTGCAGAATAGCATCTTCTGTCTTCCGTGGATTTCTGCTACAGATTGTTATGTATATTGCTGATATATTCTGTATTATTTTTAATGTTCATTATCTAGCTGCTCCATGGGTATGTATTGGGTTAGCTAGGAGATGAACATTGTATATGATATATTGATGTTGATATCTTGAGTTATATGATGGTGTTGTGATATGATATGTGAATGTTACAGCCAATTGCAGAATGATTACAGAATACATTACAGGATAATAGAATGGATGGTAACTAATAAATAATGATAATATATTGTGGTTTATAGATAATGCATGTGATACTGGGTTCTATGGGTGCCGGTCGCCATTGGGATCTCCCATGCCCTAGGACCTTCGTGGTCCGAGAAATCGGGTCATTACAGGAAGTTTGGAACAGGTAACAATCAAATCGATGATAGAATGGCCATCAATGGTAAGCAATAAGATATAGCTTGGAACTAATGAACAGGTAAACAATACTCATATCATGTAGATAAGACAGATAAAGAGCCATAAACACGTATAATCTCATATCAATCTCATGTCATTCTCATATCATATACATAACGTTGATCAGGCCCTATGACTAGGATAGTGAACCCTTCCCAGCTAGTGTATCATTATATAATATGCACATTGTCGATGGTATGTACCCATTACCCCGTCGGAGAGGCAGCTCTGTCAAATCTACATGTAAAATAGGCCAATGGAAATCAATAACAATATCAAGTATTCATTAGGAACATTATGGTACCATAGCTTTCGATCGATACACATGGGTTTACTTGTCAATCAGTGTCAATATATTTTAATAATCATGTACCAGTTTCTTTTCTTGATACGAAGGTAGTAATTAACAATAAACATCATGGAATGTGGCTTAACATTTGGTGTGCATACTTTTGGAAATATTTGGGTACATGATCAATTAAGAACAATAGGCATTTCAATAACAATCAATGAATATGGATGATTTCAATCTTTGAGAATGATTAAAGAATGACAACAATAACAAAGTGACATTTTAATCAAGAAGGAAACATGTTCTTCGGGTCAACAAAATCAAGGCATGAATATGATGTATACATTACTCACCTTAGCTTATGACTTGAACATTTTCCTTTTCCTTTATCCTTGATTCTTTGCCTTATCTCTTATAGTACCCATTACGTCTCTTATTTATTCTTGACTCTACATATCCAATTAATTTCCATTTAGATACTATTTAACACAAAATTACATTACTTATATTAAAGAAATTCTCAAGAATTTCTAAATTACTAAGGTTTTTTGTGCAAAATTATTTATTGGCAGCCTATGCTCCATTATTCATATCTCTTCCTATACTTATCCAAATACTTCAATTCTTATTTCTACTTAAACTAGACATATTAATATTTAACATGTCCAAAATTCACCTTATTTCCATTACTATACAATTTATAGTGTTAATTTAAACTCATACTTATAACCAGCCTTGTTGCCTGCATTCTGTCTAAAATATTATTCTGGTAGTCTATAATATTTTACCTCATAACTCAATCTATACTGATCCAATTACTGTAATTATTTTTCCTATTGAAAATAAACATATAAAATTATAATATATCCAAATTTCAGAATTTTTGTATCACTGAACAATTATTAGTGAATTTCCAAAATCAAACTATAGCTCTGAAATCCTTGTCCGAACAGACCCTATTTCCATGCCTATAATTAATTTTATACTCATCAAATTACAAAACCATTTTACATTCACTTATATAACATATAAATGAACATCTTTTATGTTTAACACTTTCTCTAATTCAAATTCTAAGGTCCTTATAATAATACAGTTCTATAATCTATGTTCTGTTTAACAGTCATTCCGGGCAGTCTACACTTATGACCTAATATTCCATAAATCATATATTCAATTGAAAAACCCTTTTACAGGAATATAAATAAGACAAAAATGAACAATTTTTATATTTAACACATCTTCTAATTGGGTCTCTATCATTAAGTACAATAAAAATACAATAGCAATTTCTCAGAAAACTTAATTCCAAGTCTGTGCTGTTCTGCAAACTGATCCTGGATAGTCTGTAAGATCTCTCGTCTCATAACCTGAATCTCCTGCCTCCAGGGTACCTCACCCCTAAACTCAAAACCCGACTGCCTCTGTGACCTGGATGGCTCTGACTGAGACCCCAGCATGGCTGATGCATTGGAGGCTACCTCTGCCTCCTCACTGGACTCATGAATATCCTCTCTGATAACAGGCCTAGCTCGCCTACCTCTCCTCTCAGCCATACCAACCCACTGAACAAATCAATACATAAAGAATTATCAAATTAAAGGAACACAGAATTGCAAACAAAGAGGAAGACTAGTCATTTTG
>CANXYC010232388.1:0-12552 GCA_948193065.1 Aleurites moluccanus | reverse complement strand
AAAATATTTGTAAATATTGTACAGAATAGAGGTTCCATGGTACTGTAAATTAAGGTTTGGCATGTATATATATGTGTGTTGCATTTATATATCTATAAGTTATATTTTGAGATATATTCATATATGTTGAGATGAATATATATGATCTGATGTTCAGATGTTTATTTTGAGTTGATATTGGAGATCCAGAGGGATCCTTGAAATTGAGATAGATATGGAAGTAATAGTTGAAGTGCTTATTTGTATGTTTAGTAGCTGGGCATACTCCTTATATAGAGGAGATGCTGCCTAATTTTTCATAAAATTGTCAAGCCATATTGAGCTTGTTATTGTATTGCATGCCATATAGTATAGTTATATAGGTTCTTCGTGGTACTGGTAGCATAAGCAACACCCGTACCCTAGGACCGTCACGGCTCCCAAGTTAGGTTGTGACAGTATCGGTCGCCTATGGCAGTTCCTGCATCCTAGGACCGTTATGTTCTAATTTTTGAAAGTGACAAATGTGGTATCAGAGCATAGGTTTATATGAATAGTATATAGATACAGTGTTAATAGGACATAAGTAAACCATGAAGCATAGGAATTCTTGTTTCGTCTTTTGTTGTATTCGTCGAATATATGTGTATTATGCGTTTCTGTATCATACTAAATTGTTGAATTTGTTTCTTATTGTGACTAAGATGTTAGAGAGGCAGTAAGAACGTACTTCAAAACCAGAATATGACAGAGACAGAAAAGCTAGCAAAGAGGCTGAGGTGGCCTCTAATGAGTCTCTGGTTAGGGAGGAGATAGAAGAACCTCCCTATTCTCGATGGAGGACATAGGATACCAGGGGTAGTGAAGATCCTTGGAGGGTAGAGATTATGCAGGGAAAGTTATAATTACACCATTAATTATAGGAATTAAGAACGGAAAGATAGGTAATGTTGCCACCAGCACCGCCAGCAGTACCATCCCATGTTGTACTAGCTACACCTGCTCCAGTACCAATAACACCTGTAATTGTTCCTGGTGAGCTAGTTCTTCAAGAGGGTCGTCAAATAATAGATGAGGGCGGAGTGAGTATGTTTAATTTTTTGAAGTTGAATTTACCAGAATTTAAGGGAGACAGAGGAGAAGAACCTATAGATTTCTTGGAGCAGATTGAGAAGGTTGTAAGGAGGTTGCCATGTTCTGATACATGGGCTATTGAGTTGGTTGGATTTTTGTTGAATGGGAAGGCATGGACCTAGTTTTCCAGACATATAGAGCCGCAATTATACAGTGATCATTCTCCTACCTGGGCTCAGTTCAGACAAGACCTGTTAGATGAATTCCTTACAAAGGGAGTAAAAACTAGAAATATTATTCAGGTTGAGCAACTAGAGCAAGGCAACAGAAGTGTGGAAGAATATGTAGATGAATTTATTAGACTGAGTAGATATGCCATCAGGATAGCACATACAGAAGTTGATCTTAGTAGCAGATTCAAAAGGGGACTGCATGCATCATTGCATAATGCTCTGTTGTTTACAGAATTCACTTATATGATAATAATTATTGACAAAGCCAATCAGATGGAAGAGAAGTACAAATTAGAAAGGGCAAAGAGAGAGTAAAAAATAAAGGGGGATCTAGTATAGATACCAGAAAAGGGGAAGGAAGTTCCCAATAGAGACAGACTAATACAATATCCAAAATTGATCAAAGACCATAGTCAGGTGGTCAGAGGAGGAGGAGTTAAAGTAAAGGTGCTCTAGTATAGTTAGCTTTTGGATTTTCTCATGGTTCATCCGGACCCATGACACAGATGCCCATTATACCAGTATATAACTTCTGTGGTAAGAGGCACAGAGAGGAGTGCAGACAACAGACTGGTGCTTGTCTTAAGTGTGGTCAATAGTGGCATTTTATTAAAAATTGCCAAATGTGAAACAAGTAGTAGACTACTACAGTAGCTTCACAGCCAACAAGTCAGATGAGTCAGAATGAAAATAGAGAAGTTACAGGCAGAGGCAGAGGTAGAGGACAAGTCCAGAGTAGCAGTCAGGCTCTTGCAGGGAGAGGTCAGGGACGAGTATTTTCAATAAACACCCAGGAAGCCCAGAGAGGAAACAATACAATGACAGGTATGATCTTAATACAGAAAGAAATAGCATTAGTATTGCTTGATTTAGGTGCTACACATTCATTTGTATCACTAATATTTGCACTTAAATTGAAAATGGAGAGGCAATTAATGATAATTCCACTAGAGATATTCACACCTATGGAGGAGAGTGTAGAAGTAAAATACTATTACCCGGGTTGTAAAGTAGAAATTGGGAATAAAATTTTGCATGTTAATTTGGTAGAATTACCTATGCTTGAGCTTGATGTTATATTGGGAATGGATTGGTTAACAGCTTATCGTGTAATAATTGATTGTTATAAAAAGAAGATTAAGTTTCAGCCTAAAGGACAGGCAGAGTTTGTATACCAAGGTGATAGATGTGAATCTGGTATAAATCTTATTTCAGCTATCAGGGCTAAAAAGATGTTAAGAAAGGCATATCCGGCTTACCTAGTACATGTGTTAGATGTTCATAAGGCTCCAATAGGAATTGATAAGATCCTTGTTGTTAAAGAATTTTATGATGTTTTCCCTGAAGATTTGCTAGGGCTACCCCCAAAAAGGGAGATCGAGTTAAAAATTGAGGTGTAGCCTGGCACGAACCTGATGTAATATCCCAAAAAGATCCAATTAGATGACAATAAGTAGGAGTATTGGAAAGTAGTGAATAAACAAAGATAAAAATCTAAAATCTAAAAATAGTTATATAAGTTAAAGCAGAACAAAGATAAATTTAAGAAATTAAGGGTTAAGACAGAATAGACAAAATGTGACAAAATGGTTAATATTAGACAGATACAAATGAAATAAGTTTATAAGAATTAATCGAGTTAGTAAGACAAAATGAATAATCAGAATATGACAGCTAAGAAAAATTTGGTACTGAGATTAAAGACTTAAGAATAAGCGACTGTAGAGACAGTCATGGATTGTTAAACATAGTAAATAAGAGTCAGTACTGGATGATTAATAATGGTTAAGAGTTAATTAAAATTTAGTTAGAATGAAAGGATAAAAGTATTTAGAGAGGAAAAGTGAATTTTCCAAATTAAAGGCAAGTGGGACCTACAAACTTTGTCTTTTTTCCATATATTAAAAATCAAAATCCAAGCCTAATTTTTACCATAAGTGGGCCAGCCATGCTAGGATAAATGGCCAAAGATTTTATATTTTTATGCCATAAAGAAATGAAAAAAAAAATTATACTTGTCAAAAATCAATGGAAACAAAATTTTCATATTTATCTAATTTTTCACCTAATATGGTATATTAATGAAGAAAATACAAAATCAACACCATAGTGAGGTGTGGGCCGGCCAAGTGTGGGTGTGAATAGCCAAAGTGTTAAATTGATTTCTACTTTGGAATTGAAGAAGAACACTTGTCCATTTGCAAGTAAATTATCTCAAGAATTCTAGAATTTTCTATAATTCTCTACAAGTTTTCTATCAAAATTTATTGAATTTTTATTTGGATTTTTATTTTATATATATATATGAGTAAGGATAAGAATAAAGGAGTTCAAAAAAGAAATTCTAAACTAAAATATTAAAGTGGCCGAACCATAGTTAACCAAGGTTCTTAGGAAAGTTTTCAACATTTCTTCTCTAAAAAGCTTCCTTTAGAATAATTTTGATGGGATTCCTCCATATAAATCAATAGTTAAACTAATATAAGGGTGAAAGAATGATTAAGAGGTGAAGATAGTGTAAAGAATGGAAGGTTAGAGATAAAAGGGAAGGAGGGATTTGAAGGTGACAAGGAGGAAGATGAAGTTTGGCTTAAGGTAAAATTATGTTTCTTAATGTTTTTACTTGTTTATTGATATATATGTATTGAATGGTTAATGAATTTATGGATGAATAAGACATGGAATTATATTTATTTATGATTAAGAAATTAGGCTTTTGCTTGAAAGTTATATATTAAGAATAAGTAGAAAAGGTATAGATGATTATAGGTGAATTTTTGACAATTCAGACTCTAATAGAAACAATAAGTTGGATTTATTATTCTGTGATACTAATGACTGAATTTGCTTAAGTGTAAAACATAAAAATTATAGATAAATGTGTTATTTATATTCCTGTAAAAGTAATTTGAAAAATTCGAAGTGAGAAAGGAGATATTAAATAAAAATTTAGACTGACTCAGAATTAGGGTTTTGAAAAATGCTACTATTTTTTTATTTTATAGAATGTAAAAGACTTAATTAGGCTAAGTGTTCAACATAAAAAGTGTTTATTATATCTTATATAAGGTCCTATAAAATGATTTTTTCATTGGATTAGTATTTTATCAGATAAAGCCAAAAAAGTACTGACTGTCCGGATTAGAGAGTAGGGCAGTAAAGCTGGCAATGAGGTCAAGTTCAAACTATCACCAAATACTGTGTAGAATTTGAACATATCTAATTTTTGGATATGTTAGATCCTGAAATGTATAGTTTAATTAGGAAAAATAATCAAGGCAATTGGATATGTACATCATGATTTATAGGCAAAAGAACACAGACTGTTAGAATGAGGGAAAACCAATAAAAGTTTTAGAGTTTAAACCTTAAGTTAAGGAACATATGAATTTTAAGTAACTAAAGTTAAAAATAGTATATGATATGTAAATAGATATTGATTATAATGTTAATTAATATGTAGCTCTGAATACTAAAGATGATGTAAATTGAGGTTCAAAGGAAGTGAAGAGTACACGAAAAGTAATTTAGCAAGGTGAGTTATGTATATATCATTATGCATATCCATAACTTGATTTGTTGAATCAATGAGCATATTTCCTTCTTGACCGAATGCCATCTTGTTATTGCTATTGATCATCCTTTGATTTTCTTTAGGTCTAAAATATCCATTTCCATTGATTGTTATTGGAATGGCAATGCCTATTGTATTTGTTCTTATTGAGAGCCTGAATTTGATTGATCTTGTACCGAAATGCTTCCCCAAAGTATGCACACCAAATGTACAACCATATGCCATAATGTATATTGTTGAATTACTACCTTGTTACTGAGAACAGAACCGACATATGTTTAACGAACTGTATTGACATCGATTGATAAACGGCCTGTGTTTATCTATTGAAATGTCATTATACCGTAATGTTTCCAGAATACTTGATATTGTTATTGAATTTCATTGGCCTATTTATATATGGATTTGATAGAGCTACCTTACCGATGGGGTAGTGGGTAAGTACCATCGACATTGTGCATAATGATTTCTTTACAATGTTTACCCTAGCTCGGAAGGGACTTATCCTAGCCGTGAGGTTTGGCCGCCTTACAATATCTTACATGCAAATGATACGTGTTCAAGGCCCAATATCTGTGATTTCTACATATGAATGTAAATGTGATACTTATGTCAACCTTAATCCATAATGCTTACCATTGATATCCTTTTCTTTACCCAATGTTATTTATTTATGATATTAATGTTACCTATTCCAATGGCATTTGTTGTGCAAATAGTTAGCCTTTGATATGCAAATTTGATATATTGTTATCTATTTATTGTGTTCATTATCACTTAACTTCCATTAATATATTTTATTATCAATTACCGGTGCCTCATGTTTAATGATGTATACTTAGCTCATTGAGTATATTAATACTCACCTATGGTTGTTTAATTTTTCAAGAAAAAAGTAATAGGAGCAAGATCCCAAGTCATTTTTCTTCCTCTGCACTTGGGACGTTCGAAGACTCCAATGTAACTTTCTTTTATAGAGTCAGTCCGTATATACTCTAGAGCTCTATAGGGTACATTTTGGGAAATAGATACTTTTGTTTAATTTGTGAATATATTATGTGATACTGAAGTTAAAAAGATATCTGATTGTAAATAAGTACGGCATAATTAATGATAGTGATACTAAAAATGGCAAATACAGTAATACTAAAAATGGAAAATACAGTGATACTGATACTAATAATGTTAAAATATAATTGTGACATGGTATGAATATATAGAAGTATTTTATATGATTGTATGAACTATGGAGTTGAGGATATAAAGATGGTGAAATATTGAGAGTGCAAAAATTATTTTTTATGCAAGCTATGTAATTTTTGAATGACCCAATTTTAGGTTGGGAATAATATGAAAAATACAAAGCAGACTCTGTCGAAATTTCTGAAAAAAAATTAGTCAATAATAAATGGAATTTGAATATTAATGAATGGGTTAATGTATGAATGATTAATGATTGTCAAGTTTAAAAGGTTCTGCAGGTTTCCGATGACTTTAAGTTTACCTATGCCCTAGGACCGTAGTGTTCCAAAAGTGGGACGTGACACCTGATATCCATTCCTCCTTACAGAACAACACCTACAGAACTGAAGGAGTTGAAGGTGCAATTGCAAGAATTACTGGATAAAGAGTTTATCAGACCGAGCAGTTCTCCTTAGGGTGCTCTAATATTATTTGTTAAAAAGAAGGATGGATTATTACGGATATGCATTGACTACAGACAGCTAAATAAAGTGACTGTTAAGAATAAGTATCCTCTATTGCGGATTGATGATTTATTTGATCAGCTGTAAGGTGCCAATCACTTTTCCAAAATTGATTTGAGATTTGGGTATCATCAGTTGTAGATTAACAAGGAAGATGTATCCAAGATAGCTTTTAGAACCCGGTATGGACACTATGAATTCTTGGGGATTAACCAATGCTCCTGCAGCATTTATGGATTTGACGAATTAGGTCTTCAAGCCTTATTTGGATAAGTTTGTCATAGTGTTTATTGTTGACATTCTTATCTATTCTAAGAGTGAAGAAGAGCATACAGAGCATTTGGGAACAGTATTACAGACACTACAGGATCATAAGTTGTATGCCAAATTGCCGAAATGTCAATTTTGGCTAACTGAAGTATGTTTTATGGGCCATGTTGTCAGTAAAGAAGGTATTAAGGTAGATCCTCAGAAGGTAGAAGTTGTTGCCAATTAGTCTCGGCCTACTAATGTTACTGGGATATGCAGTTTTCTCGATATGGCTAGTTATTATAGGCGGTTTGTAAAGGATTTCTTAAAGATTATTTCTCCATAGACCAGGAAACAAGAGAAGTTCCAGTGGATAGAAGAATGTGAAAAGAGTTTTCAGACATTGAAGTCCTGTTTCACGACTACTCCAGTGTTGGCTTTGTCAACAGAAACTGATAAATTCACAATGTATTATGATGCATCTAGAGTCAGATTAGGTTATGTTCTTATGCAGAATAAAGAGTTATTGCTTATGGTTCACGACAATTAAAGAAGCATGAGATGAATTATCCAACACGTGACTTGGAAATGGCTGCAGTAATATTTTCATTGAAGATCTGGAGACATTACTTGTATGGAGAAAAATGTGAGATCTATATGGATCATAAAAGCCTATAATGTATTTTGCAACAGAAGGATTTATAGTTGCAGCAACGAAGATGGGTTGAGCTGCTAAAAGATTATGATTGTGAGATATTATACCATCCAGGTAAAGCCAATGTTGTAACAGATGCTTTAAGCTGGAATTCAATGGGTTGTCTAGCCCATATTATAGATATAAGAAGGCCTTTAATTTGTGGAATGAAAGGACTGATTGATATGGGAATCAAATTGGAATTAGGATCCCTGGATTGAAACCAAGCTCTAATAACCCAATTTTGGGTTAAGCCAACATTGATTGATGACATTAAAGTAACATAGGATAAGGATCCTTATTTTCTGGAATTAAAAGAAGATGTTCAAATTGGCAAGGCTTTTAAGTTTATAGTAGATGATGGAATATTAAAATGTGGTAAACGGATGTGTGTACCCGATATTGATGGATTACGGATATTGATGGATTACGGGAAAAAATCATGAAAGAAGCTCATTATGCCTATTATAGTGCTCATCCTGGAATCATAAAGATGTATCATGATCTAAAGGAGTTTTATTGGTGGCCTAATATGAAAAGAGATGTAGCAAAGTTTACGTCCACTTGCTTAGCCTATCAGCAGGTTAAGTTTGAGCATCAGAAGCCATTGAGTTTGTTGTAAGAAATAGAACTACCAGAGTGGAAATGGGAGCAAGTCACTATGGATTTTGTAGTTGGTTTGCCAAAGACTTTATGGGGATATGATTCTATATGGGTAATAGTTGAATGACTGATAAAATCTGAACATTCTTTGGAAGTAAAGACTAATTATACTACAGCACAGTACACCCAGTTATATGTTGACAAAATTGTATGACTTCATGGAGTGCTACTGATGATCATTTCAGATAGAAGAACACAGTTTACTTCGAGGTTTTGGCAGAAATTCCAGGAAGCATTGGGTACACAGCTATGGTTTAGTATAGCTTTTCATCCTCAAATGGATGATCAAACAAAACGTACTATACAAACACTAGAAGACATGTTTTGATTATGTATTTTGGACTTCAAAGGCAATTGGGATCAATATCTACCATTAATTGAATTTTTCTACAATAACAGTGTCACGAGCCAACCTAGGAGCCGCGACGGTCCTAGGGTATGGGTGTTGCCTAAGCTACCAGTACCACGAAGAACCCAATTATCTATATGACATGGCAAACAATATATTTAATCAATTCAAATAGCTTAACAATGCTATTGAAAATTGGGCAGCATCTCCTTTATATAAGGATTATGCCTAGCTGTAAAACATGCAAATAAGCACTTCCAATATATATCATCATTAATACCCATATCTCTATCATCAATGATCCCTTTGGATCTCCAATATCAACTCAATATACATATATATATATATATATCTGTATCTCAAACTTTATCCTTATATAGCATAATATATATATGCAAAACCATAAACATACAATCACACACATATACATGCCCCTATTTAATTTACAGTACCATAGATCCTCTATACTATACAAATATTTACATATACTTTTGGGACTGAAATATTACATGTCACAAGTATCAAAATTCCACTACGAGGATAGGAGGTGCCTATGGAATTTGAGCCTTATTGCAGACCTGAAAATGATAACCACTAAAGGGGGTGAGTATAAAAATACTCAGTGAATCCATATGTATAAAAATGCAGTAGATGCCATATTACCATAGTTGCCTATATATGGCTTGTAGAATCAATATATGATAACAAGTATAGAGTATAACAAGCATCCATATAACTATTCATGTAATTATCTATCTATAAATGTATCCAGTGTATGAGTCAACGCACATATTATATAACAGGATTGAATCCAGTAATAAATGTAATCATACTATATGTAATAAGCACAATAATAAAGTGCATAAATCACTACACGCAAAGGGGATCAGTCTTTATGACTAGAGAATATTACACCCTCCCTAGCATGGATCAATTTTATTAATACTAGAGATTATTACACCCTCCCTAGCAAGGGTCAATACACCAATGTGACATGATCGATGGAATTTTCACTACACCATCGATGTAGTCCTATTATAATACCATAGGGGTATCTCTCCATATAACCATCAATATAGCACAAATAAGTCTCATATAGCTTTAGAACAATCATATATATATTTATAATGAATAATAGAATAAGTTTGGGTAATGTCAAAAAAATGTTCGGCGGGGCCCAGTTGCACTACCGCAACTGACACTCGCCGTTACGGGTCCATTTTGAGATTTTTGAGTAGTTTCAGGTTAACTATGTTGCCAAAGGATTTAGGTGGACCATGAGGTACCGTTTTAAACCTTAGGCCAAGACTAGAAGATTGGGCCAAGTGGTGGCCCAATTGGCTTTCTAGATTTCATTTCATGGACAGACAAAATTTAGGTCATTTTAGGTCATTTCGGTGGGCTTATTTACAGGCCAATATGCACTTTAGGTACTGTAATATAACAAATATTGGTTTATCAGTCCAAATGACTTTTTATATGATATATGATGCAAATCATGCATGATTATATACATAGACTCACCTTTATCACAATTTATCCTTTATTTCCCCCAATCCACTATTCGAACCCCTACTCGGCCCGCCGTTCAACACTCCGAGCTGGAGTACTTCACAGTTCACCTATTTTAATATATAACACTCCGGTAAGATGTAAAAACATCACAAAACACATTATTCATATAAACAAATATTAAGCATACACTGTATGCACTATAAACCTCACATTGCACAATTAACCCTATTTTCAGTCCTTTATGCCCTAAACACATTCTATTACCATATTTAACTCACATTTCTAATATTCATCACTTATATACTATATTAAGAACTCACATACACTTAGTTCATTATTTCATACCAAACATACACCATATTCAAGTTTAGCTTTCAAGTACTTAAATCAATCATCTTTTACATATCTAAACTTATACATTTCCATCATTTTCATCACTTCACCATATTCAAACACTTCCTTACTAATCACATTAGCCTAACACATTAAACTATCAAAGTCAATATGGTTCAACATAAATGGAAATCATTCCATTCATCCATTTTTCAACACTAATCAATTATACAACATATATACATGTTAAATACATATCATTCAGTTATTTAAACCTATTAAACATCAAACACAAATCATCATTCAAGCACCTCAATGATTCGACCAAAATAGTGCTTCATCCAAATCAATTTCTTTCCATCAATGGATCACCAATTCATACCATACACATCAAATATACACCATTCCATCATTCAAACTTATAAAACACCAAAGTTCAAAACCATTTCTCAACATCATATGGTTCGACCACTTTGGTTTTCCATTCAAATGAATTTGTTTCCATCATTTAACCACTAATTTGTCACGACCCAACCCGGGAGTCGCAACCAGTACCTCGAAGAACCCAATTAACTATACTATATGGCATGCAAATCAGATAAACAACTTAATTAGCTTAAGAATGCTGAACAAAATTCGACAACATCTCCTCTATAATATGGTTATGCCCAAAAATAAAACAAGAAAATCAGCACTTCTAATAATCATCCACAACCATTCTCAATACAAGGATCCCTCTGGATCTCCATCAACAACTCAATATATACATATATCTGTACATCCAGAAATATCCATACATAGTATATCATATACCACCATAATATCATCAACAAGTAAAACCATAAAGATGCAATCAAAAAACTTATATCTACATGCCAATACTTATATACAATACCATGGAACTTCTACTCTATACATTATTTACATATTCTTTTAGAGTTGAATATTTACATGATACTAGAAAACTTCCAAGGCAGGAGTAGAGATGCCAATGGAAATCGTGCCTCACAGCTGACCTGAAAATTGTAAACCACTAAGGAATGAGTATAAAAATACTTAGTGAATCTAGATGTATAAAGATGCAGTAAATGCTCATGAAAAATTAATTGCCCATATATGGCCTGAAGAATTCAATATAAGATAGCAGATGTATTAATATACATGTATTTGAATCAATATCAATATCAAAATGGAAATCATATAAGTATTCAAAATACAAAATAGCACACATATGATATAACAGGAATGAGTTAATTTCTGACATATAGAACTCAGCACTATCATAAAGTGCACTAGGGAATATAACATCCCTCCCTAGTAAGGGTCCCACAAATACATAACTCTCGTAAGGGATATTTTCCCTACGACTAGAGAATATAACATCCCTCTCTAGTAAGGTTCCCCAAGACACAGTGTGCACACAGTCGATGGAAGTTACCCGCTATACCATCGAAATAGCCCTGTGTTAATATCATATGAGTGTGCCTCAAAATAGCAGTAAATATGGCATATTTATACTTCAGATAGCTTTAAAACTATCATATATACATATATGAAGAAAAATAGGACAAGTTTGGAATTTGTTAAAAATTAGCCCGGGGGGCCAAGTTGCGCTGCCGCAACTGGCTCGCAAATTACGAGTCCATTTTAGGATTTTTAGGTACTTTCTAGATAACTATGTTACCAAAAGAATTAGGTGGGCCATGAGGTACCATTTCGAAGCTTAAGTCGAGACTAGATGATTGGGCCAAGCGGTGGCCTAATTGGCTTTTTGGTTTTCATTTTATAGCCCGTCAAAGTTTAGGTCAGTTTAGGTCATTTTGACGGGCTTATTTATGGGCTATTTTGCACTTTATGTACTTTTAGGTATAAAACATCATTTTTAAAGCTCAATTGACATTATATGATATATGTAACACCCTAGCCTAAAGGCTTAGAACATAAGCTTAAAGGGGCAAACCTAAGTTTTTCTTTGTTTACTTATCTGTTATGTATGATGCATGATTTTGTTTAAATTGAATGAATATGCATGTTTTAGATTGTTTTACACATGTAAAAGTACATCAAAGGCTGTTAGGAAGAAATTGGAAGAAACTTGAAATTTTGTGAATTGGGGGCAAAATGGTCATTTTGCAGCCCTTCGAGTTCTTATGGAATTATCACCATATTTAGAAGTAGAAAAT